>CM017442.1:25752565-25955068 GCA_007726485.1 Eragrostis curvula
TTTCAGTTGAATCTTGTGAGTGCATTATATAATGGCAACGTATCCTATGAGAACCAGGTTCGTGTGAGAACTATGAGAACTCCAATCTGAGCCACATGATTTTGATCCAAAGGGGTGCATGAATTTAGGTGGGAGGGGGGATTTGCAAAATCAGCACCCACTTAATCATACTTTTGCAAATTCCTCCTCCCACCTCTCCCTATGCGCCCTTTGGATCAAGATCATGTGGCCTAGATTAGAGTTCTCATAGTTCTCACACGAACCTGGTTCTTATATGATACGTTGCCTTATATAATACCATGTTGGGCATTATGTACTAGCCCAATGCTGATTTCTATATAATCTTCTATGGTCTGCAAGTGAAATGTAAAGTAGGCGCCGAATTACTATCTAAAACAGAATTTACCATGTTTGTAATGAGCAGTCAGAAGTCCATTTATGCAACCTCTGTTCAAGCTGACCCAATCTAGAACGCCCATCCACATGGATCTTGCATATGTACACCACAACTTCCGCGGTGTTCGGCTGGGCTGGAACCGGCTGGCTGGGCTGGAACCCCCTCACGGGTTAATGTAGCAGCTGGCTGGCGCTACAGTACCCGGTGAGGAGGATTTCAGCCAGCCGAACAGGTCGTGAACAATCAGGCGTGCACTTTGTTGGCAAGAGAGAATTGACTCTCTCTTTTTGTTTCCCTTTTAGGAGCAATGAAAAAAAAAAAGTCGACTGCACCATGTTCAGATAGGCCTGATATAAAGTGCTTTCAAGCATCTGCCTAACCCAGAAAAAAGAGCATGTTATTGCTAGTGATTACGGAATATGCATTCTCTCTCATTCTCTTTCTCGCAATCTTAGACAAGGAATGAATGTTTTGCTTGTGGCAAAGGGACCATCGGACGATGCGTAGCATCCTAAGCCCTGCATATGCAGCTCTAAGTGCCTGTGTTTTTGAAATACTGGTCCATGATACTTTGAGAATGGCAGTGAAAACCAGTGCATACATGACCCACAGGTTCTAAATGAAAGATTTCTAAAGGAAACTGGTAGCACTAGGTTGCACCCAAACCAAAAGGATAAACGAGACAAGAGATACAATAGTAACAATTAAATTTGTTCAGAGTTCTGACCATCAATTTTCCTATGCTATTACACAATTATCATACCAAGGCATACTTTTTTTTTGAATGAATTGGAGGGCTAGCCCCTACAGAATAATATATTGATAATTAAAAGTTAAATGAACATGTGAAAAGAAATACAACAGAAAAATGAAAAAAGGAAGAACTATTGTTTGTCTTGAATCCATTGCTTCAACTGATCAATATTCTTCTGCTTGGCCCTTTGGACAACCAAATTGAGCTCACTGAAAAAATTTCTTCGACAATTCACAACTGTTGGGTCCTCATTATTAAAGATCCACCCATTTCTGGTAACCCATATGCTCCAGCACATTAGTATTATGATATCCAGGTAGAAAGGAACATTCAACTTCCTTTTTATTACTCTGATTAGTGGAAGAACCTGCAGGTGTGTGGGCAAAACTAAACCAATAGACGCCCAACAGGCCTTAGCAAAATTGCATCTTACTAGCAAGTGCAGCAAGAAATCACAAATCACTCGAATTTGGAACAATACAACAGCACTGATGGATTCTAAAGATTAAGTATATCGATTGTAACAAAAAGGTTACTCAAACAGTTGTGCAAAGCCTAAAATTCAACATGCCAGACTGGTAAATGTAGCATCTAGATTAAATAATGCTGATAGAATATCCTTAGTTTGCAACAAGCCCATTAAACAATTTCAGCAAACCATATGGAATATTGTTGGAAATATGTAATTTATTAGCGTGGTCCATGTGCATATCCATAAGTCACAACAATTGTGGACCTGGCTCAATGAATTAACTGCAACACAAGTGTCCAGGCTTATCTTAATAAGGTTGTATATTTCTTTCACCGTATTGGTTTTTTTTTTATAGGTAGGCCACCGTGGGGGTGTAAACTTGTAGATAAAAGTTGTTTCACAAAGGTTGGCTTCTGATGCCAGGTACAGTACTCGCTAACAATGGGGCGCCGCCCATGATGCACGTAATTTATCAGCTTAGAACTTTATAGCTCTTTCTGCCAAGATGTCAGCTATCTTGTTTTCATCTCTTGACTCAGTTTTAACTAAAATTGATGCAATGCAGTGTGTGCATAAAGATATATCTGACGTATCAACTAAGCATTATTATCATTTCCCCATTGGCTACTCAGACATTCCTGGTATTGTTTAATCACTCAACATTTAAACTAATCATCTGATAGAGATGGTGACGTTCAAGCAATGCATTGCCTCAAGATCGACCTTCTTGCACATGTATTGACTGGATCTAACTGCCTCGCTTGTGGAGCCACAATTTAACTGTTCTGTTGTCGCTTTTAGCTGAATCAATAGTGAAGTCAGAAATGAGGTCTGCCTCTGTTCAAAATAACTAGAATCGATGGCGCGCTCCGCCGCGCATGGAAGTTGCTGCCTGACGGTTCTGCTACGTGGTCATCCGAGGCCAAGCATTTTCAAGATGCACGCGCGTTATAACAAAATTAAGTTGAGCTTGTTCTATGGACCTCATGGCTTAATTAGAAAAGGAATACACACATCCGCTTTCTTTCTCTCTCGCGCACAGAGCAGCTGGCAGCAGGCCAAGACCACGTGGCCATAACCCAGACCACGCGGCCATAAACTCGTCGCCACTTTCCTCGAGCCCAGCATCAAAAGCATCTTCACCTGTTTCTCTCTCTCTCTCTCTCTCTCCACAATCTTTCCTCGCTTGCTGGTCTCCTGCTCTGGATCAGCCGCCGCCTCTCCTCAGGACAGCGCGTGAGTGCTCAGCGAAGCCTCGCTCGACCACCGTCCCCAGGCCGTGTGCTCCTGTCGCCCGTGCTCCTGTACATGCGGCGGAGCAGCGCCCATCCGAGGCTACTGCCTCGCGCACCAAGCTCAGGCGACGGCATGTGCATGGAGCAGCTGAGCAGCTCGATCGACCTGGGTGCCTTCACCTCCATTGCCTCGCCGGCCTCAACCGTGAGAAGTTGCCGCATCGGCCGCCGTTCGTTGCTGCCTCGCTTAGGCTGTGAGAGGTCTGGTCGCCGCGTCGGCCGTTCCATGCTGACTCGCTTCGGCCGGGAGGGGTTGTCGCGCCGAGTGCCGATGGGCCCGTTCGAAGCAATGAGGGATCATCAAAACCAGGCCCGCGACCAGCAGAAGCAGAGGCAAAGGCGCGGCCCGCGGAGCAGCAAAAGCAGTGGCAAAACCGTAGCCTAGATGTCGTCGCAAGGAAGCCCACGAGGTGACGCGAAACTGGAGGACGGCCGGGTCCGCGAGAGAGAAGGCGGTGGAATCGGGAGAGAAAGCGCACGCGTCGACCCCTCCGATGTCCACATGAGCCAAATCGCTGTGGGAGGCTTTAGTCTCCCACAGTTGAAGACTAGTATATTTATTTTTTTAAAAAAAATTGCATGCTCAAACTTCCTTAAGTTTGATTACTAATATGTACTACAGATTATTTTTACTGACCATGCGTAATATATGGATAGTATATGCAACATATTTTCAAATGTAATATCCTTGTATTCTTTTACTGGACTATAAAGGATATTACTATACAGTTAATGATTAAAGTATTTTACCGGAAACCACATCTTGTCCGAAACTTCATATCATTTGAATAGACAGCAGCCAAGATCTTGTCATTGCCAGTGGCTGCTGCTATTGTCACTTCTTTTTTTAGGAAATATGGTTAAACTCTTCCCTTGTTTACATTACCTTCGTATTTTATAGGATGTCATTAGGACATCCAGATTACTACAAATTTGCAGGACTCCCTATCTTCCTAACAACATATAAAAAAATGGATGGAGTACTATTAGTCTAATACTACATTAAGGTACAACTGTATTTGTATTGCTAGATTCCCTATCTTCTTCAATATATCTAAATATGAAATGGTATGAGGGCATAGGCTTATATTCAACTCAATCAACACGTGCATATGAAAATGAGGGGGGCGAATCATTACAAGTTCCTGATAAAATGTTTTAGAATATTTGTTCCCGATCAAATTTCTGTGGAAGCAGAATTCTTATGCAGGATTGTTTCCAGGCTTAAGCAAACTGTCCGCTTGGTAGCATGAAATTGACAAGATCGCAAGGAAATTCACAAATAACTTTCACAGCATTTACTGGCAAAAAGTACCAAAACTCTCAGTTCAATCCACGACTCATGAAGACAGGAATACTATGCACATGGATACCACGGTGGAGGTAATGGCGTCTTGGCAAGCCTTTTCTGAACTGGAAGTTACTCACCTTGTCGCCCAGCTCGCTCACCGGCTGCCTCTCCTCAAGAAGAAGCCGCGCCTCCCCGCCCCGCTCCAGCGGACCGAAGCGTTCTTGCTCCCAACAGCATTCTCTGCCGTTCTTGCGTTGACTCCCCGACGGTGATGGCGGCAGGCTTGGGAGCAGCCGGCGGTGAGGGGTGGACGGCGCGGCGACGCCGTCGGCAAGAGGAGAAGCGGCTCCACCTCCGGTCCATTGGAGAGCTTCATGGGCCCTCAGAAGCTGAGGAGTTGGGCCTTGGGCCTTGAGCCGTGCACATCCGGGTTCGATGAGGCAAGGTTTGCGGCTGTCGTCTACGCCTTTCTCAGAGGAACGGACGGAGATGGCGGCGGCGGCGGCGAGGGGGGCGGGGACTGAGGCGGCGGCGAAGGAGATTGACAAGAAAGTGGAGCTTATGAAGGAGGTGAGGCCAAGCTCAACCTCCACCTATTGTTCCTTCCTGTGATTTATGCCTACCTTCCTGTGCTAACCGGTTCTTGTTCTTCGAATTTTGGCTGGTGAGGGAGTAACAATTTCTTGTTGGATTTGTTTTTGGTTTTGCGAAGGTAAGAGCACACGAAGTGGCGATCTCCGAGCTCAACAGCCTGCCACCCTCCCGGGTGAGCCTCCTCTCCTCTTCCTGTTTATGCTTCACTGTTGTCGGGGGCTGACATATCGCGACAGCAATTAGATTGTTGGTCGGTGCTGAACGGGTTGAAATTCATAAGCATGTGGTAGTAGTCCTATCATGATCCACATGCTACTAGCGTTAGCATATTTCATCTAATTGTGGACAAAACGAAGGGCAACAAAGCTATCGTTGAACGAAATCTGTTGCCCAATGATGCCGATGCTTCTCTGACTCTGATTGAACTTGTCTGCCTTGGTTTGCAACAGCCGGTGTACCAGAAGGCTGGCAACATCTTCTTTCGCAAGAGCATCCAATCGGTGGTCACGGCAGAGCAGAGTAAGCTCATCTGTCTGTAGTTCCTTTTCTCTGCAATTGCTTGCACTGTCTCTGTTTGCCGGGGTAACATGAGTCTCTTTTCTGTCTGGCTGCCAGAGCAACTTGATCTCGCCAAGGCCCGGCTGAACAAGCTGGATCAGGCCTGAAGGTGCTGCCACCACTCGCAACACAATCAAGTTTACAGATCCGAACCAGAGAATGCTTCACTGCTTTGTGCGAATCTGCTCATGACTTTTACGGTGTCTGTGCGCACCTTGTCACTCTGTAATGCTACTCACTGATGTCTGAGATGCAGTTCAAAAGTGCTCCTGGTACTTCTAGCCTTCTAGTCTAGATTTTACTTCCACAGTTCCACTAGCTTTCTGGGGGGTGATGCACTGATGCCGTTGCAATTTTGTTGACGTGCGATGCGGAAAATGTATTCTATGAACAATGGGCTTGTTCGTCTTGCTGTTCTGCGGTTGTTTTATGGGGAAATTGGCTGTAGGACACTAAACTTTTACGTCTTTTGCCGATTCACATTGAACTTTCACAAATTTGCTAGGTACCATTACAAATTTATGTCTCTTTGCCAAAACACACCGCAAAGAGTAAAATAACATTTCCTATGAGTTAAGGGAGAGAAGGTTTTCAAAATGACTTGCAATGCCCCTGCACTTGAGTCCTCGTTCCATATCCCTTCGAATGGCCGAGTCCCTCCCGTTTTGTTATCTCTCTCCCCTTCCTCGCCTCTGCACTAGACCTGCCGCTGCCGTCACGCTCCTGCCGCTGCATCTGATGGGCCGCCAGCCGCCGTAGCACTGCGCTTGGAGAGGACGGCTGCCACCTGACGCAGAGCCGCGCTAGGGTTGCACCCATGCTGGAGAACGGCGTTGTATGGAAGATCCTTCTCCCCTTGAAGAAGTTCCATGCCGGCAGTGGCGGAGCCAGGTTTCAAACTCAGGGTGGGCCGACCAATTTTTTTTTTTTTGGCAACACAACAGATTTGAAGTGCTAACTTACAGTTAAATTCAAAAGCTTAACAAAATGTCTCCGAAATAAAACAGATGCAAAGCTGTTTTTCTCTAATCAGTTCATTGAGTATTTGGCATACAGAAACAACGACGTAATGCAACTGTGCTAATATCGAACCTCCCATTTATTTTATAAGCACCATAGGGCAAGGCAAGCAAGATCCAATAGATGTAACAGTACTTGACCAATTTGCAATATGCAGAGTTAAATGCAATCCTCTTAGTCTTGAAATTTATACAAAACAATCCACATATTAGCCTTGAAACCGTCTAAATTTAGTTAACCGAATAAAAAACTCTTCTTACTGTCAAAGCAAGGATGAATCTAGTACACTGTCAGAAATGCAAAATTCCACTAAAAGATGTTTCTACTTTTAATAGCTTTCCTGCACCACATTGAGAGACAAGTTAATCGTGTAGCCCTGTAAGCTATTAAAAGACATGCACTCTTATTGACATTTTGGTGAACACTTGGCATGCATATCCAGATAGAAGAAGAGGAGAAAAATCACACAAACAACACATGGGTTGAACCAAGGTCAATCAATTGAGCTCCCCTTGTGACGAGATGCACCCGCGATGTACATTCAAATGACAGCAGAGAATGCAGAATCAAAGAAGGAAGCAGAGAGGAATGGAGAAAGAGCAACCGATGCCGGCAGCCAATCCACGCCGTCACCGTCCCGTGCCGACGCAGGAGGTACTCTGCTCGGCCACGCTGGCACACGCCGCGTCGTCGGCCACCGGATCACCACCATCATTGGGGACGGACATGGCCAGTCACAGTGGGATGGGGCGAGCTCACGGTGGGGATGAATGGCCGCCACCAGGTCTTTCGCACTCGCCTGGTAATCGGTCATCGCTTGTTGCTGGTTTGTGGCTTTGTGGGCTGACTATTGGACAAGGTAGGGGTGGGTTGCAGCCCAAATCTCAGGGTGGGTCCATGCCGGACTGCCCCCAAGCAGAGAATCTTCACCCTTTTCTTTCTCTCTTCCCAATCAATTGAATTGCTGCGGAGTGACAATGACAAAAATTCAAGCGTCACATCCTGGCTTGACCTTTGCACAATAACCCATTATTTAATCTTGCTGGTTCGGGAGTCCTTGCAGACGCCAGTCACGCGAGCATGAGGAGAAACGACGAGGATGAAATCGAAAAGGAAGAAATCGAGTGCACAGTACAGTACAGACGCCTCCAGCCCTCTGCTTTGCTATGAGCTCGATTTGGGGGATGAAGAAAATCATGCGGGTCCGCTGGGGGATGGAGGAAATGATGTGGGTCCGGTGGCAAGAGAAATCTCAAAACAGCTGCCGCCCGTTCCAAATGGAAAAGGGTAAAATGGTCTTTGGACATCATATCTCTCTCCAAGACAGCTCATATAGTATATTTTAATGCCGACAGTGTGTCATGGCAAACAACCACTTATTTACAGTGTCCATTGGTCAATTATAACAAGTTTAGTGTGAAATAGCAAAAGCTAGCAAAGTTTAGTGTCTTGTGGCAAATTTCCCCTTGTTTTATTGTAGCCAGCTTGTACAATAGCCAGCAGCCAAACAAGCCGTTATGTAAGGTTTGCCTCGCCACTCCTTATAATTAAGTACAATTTTAGAAAACTACTAGTATTTGTACCTTTTGTAACGCAACACTACGACTTTAGGGTTGCCCCACACATAGGTGACACATTTTCATTTTGACAAAATGTGTGACTGACATGTGGGTCAGGATAAAAATTGTAGTTTTGTGTTACAAAGAGTGCAAATAGTCGTAATTTTTTTACTCAGGTCAAATAGTTGTAGGTTTCTAAAATTTAATATATAAAAAAACAAAAATCCCCGCGGCTCCACCCACACACAAACCCTACCTAAAAAATCCTAGCGCCGCCCACTCTCGGCGACCCTTCTCCACGATGACGCCGGCGTGGTTTCGACTACTTCGTTGTCGTCGACTTCAAGGCGACGTGCGATGAGTACGCTCGCATCTATCGGAAATGATTAGATTTAAGATCTTATATCTTTTTTGCTAAGATATCTTCTATCAAGAAAAAGAACAAAAAAATATATAAACCATGACACCATTTTAATAATTCTAGCATGGTTCCTAAACCTAGTTACAAGAGGTATAATAATTTTTTTTTGTTATGTGTGTCTCTCATAATTGCACCACTTTTCTATGACAATTAAGTGGGCTAGAGAATATAGAGGCTTTATGCAAAATATGACAGAAAGTATCACAAATGAAGGTTAATTATCAGATATCTCGTAGATGACACATTTTGTACATAACTTCCTTATAATTCAATACGCGGATGACACACTCTCTTATCATCTTTTATGACACAAGGCAACTATCTTGCCTCAAAAGCTTACTCAAAATGTTTGCTAACTCAGTTTGGATGAAAGTCAACTATGATAAATCTTGCCTGATTACAATCAATGTGGATGATGATAAAGCTTTTCATCACCTAACAATAACCCAAAGATGTAAGGTGTATATTAGGCATTTCATCACTTTTGGGCTATCGTTAGGCACCACATGAACGGCTAGAAAATTAAAACTTAAACGTTATAAACTCCAACAAAACAATAGGGATAGATCACGACTTTTATGAATGAAATATGGTTGCACTTGGGATACTTGCCCGACTCCACAAGCATCAGAATAAGGCTATGTCAAAATATCATGAGCAAGACTGGTCAATGCATTGCTTACATATATCAAGGTACTATTATCTCTTCTTTTGCTTAGATATCTTTTATCTAGAAAGAACACAAAAAATATCAACCATTACATAATTTATCCACTTGTGGCATCCGTCCTAACCTAATTACAAGAACCACAAGATGATTTTTTGATATGCACTACTCTTTAATGTTGTAATCACATATATTTGCTCTATGAAAATTAGGCAGGGCCGTACCAGAGAATATCGAGGACTCGTGACACAAAGTTGCAAATATGAATCTCGTCAAACACCCTCTAGGTGACACATTTGGAGGTGACTTCTCTATAATTCAGGATGCCGATGACACACTCCCTTGATCGAACATGCCTTATTACTTGGAAGAAGGCATTGCTGATCCATGGAACAAAGTGGACGGTTAATTATCGAATTGAGAACACATGATAAAGTGAATCAAACCTTTAAAACGTTTAAAACAATATTGAAAGTTAAAACTAATTCAGATTAGAATACACCAACTGTTCTAAAACTTTTCAAGCAGTGTCATCTAGGTCCTTGCACTGCTAAAATGTAAATATGGTTCTTACTGTGTACGTCGCTTGACGTCGAAATCATACGTAAAAGTCAATGCAAGGCAACATGGTTCGTATCTAGTGAATCAGGCTAACTAGAGGCAGCCGTGGGCATGCAAGGCAATTTGTTGATTGAACACATCTAATCAGCCATATTGAAAAGAGATGATTATTTAGTTGTCTGCATGAGTACATAATGCAATAGATTAAATTTTTTAAAAAACAGTAACTTTTTTGTTCGAATGCATGATATATATACTACTCCCTCCGTTTTTAATTATATGACAATGTTGATTTTTTCTGTTAAACTTTGACCAATAATATATATGAAAATAATTAGTTGTTCAATATGAAATGTGTATTGTTGGAACTATCATTAAAAGCATTTTAAGATTAAGTTATACAATTAGCCATTTGCACAAATATTTATGAATAAGAAAAATGGTCAAAGTAACAAAAAAATCAACGGTGTCATATATTTAAAAACAGATGGAGTACTTGTTATTATATCACATAAGTCCTTAATCATGCTAGTATTCCTATAGTTGACTGGAAGCATGCCGCGAGCCAGGCCCGTGAGGAACGCATTTGGGCCGGCTTTGGATGCAACAGGCCTGCCTGGAGTCACCGTGTTGCATGCTATGTTGGTCTGGGTGCAATAGTACGCGCGTGAGAATACGCACGGGCGAGACACAGCGTAAAACTCACTCGCTTAGGAAATCACAAAGTCCCGTCTACCGACCGGGTCAACAACAACAAAAAGGAATAGGAATGAACAACTAATCTACACATAGTTGCAAAAGCCGTCCTAGTTCCGGAGAGTCTACCTAGTATTTTGTAACACTAGTGTCGAATGGCTTTGATTCCGAGAGCATTATTGAATCTTCTTTAGTTGAGGTCTGCAATTTTCTTCAAGGATCGAAGTCTAAACACTCTTGCATGTGTAGATTGTGAAGCTAGTAGTTGTGACTTATGAGTTATGAACTCCGATGTAACAAGTCCCTAAATGTGGGGTTCTTGATGATGTAAGCTTCATATGGTGATCAATCAATGAAATTATTCCCATTTTTTTTTATAAAGGAAGCTTTTATTTCGAGGTAAAATAATGTTCCGGCCTCTACACAACGAATGTACATTTAGCCTTACATGCCAACACCCAGGTGAGCCGATACAAATCAGCCTGAAAACACCTAAAAAACCAAGAAAACTCTATGATCTAACTCAACACCTTTAAAATCTTATGATGTCAATCAAACTTTGTTGTCGCGGCTGTATCATCCTCAAAAGAAGTCATTTCTCTTCAGGTGTCTTGCCGCTTAAACGACAATTCATCACTTACACTTGAACTCCAGTAGGCAAGGTCGTGCGGAGGCTCGACACCTCCCCGCGCACACACGCGACGTTTTCGCTGTACTATCTTCAAAGTCATGCGCAAGAACGAAAGTCAGACTGTGCAGAGGTGAAATTATTCCCATGCTGGGCAAAATTATGAGAGGCTTGATTGTTGTTTGATTTGTATGTTCATTTTGGTTTACACATTCAGAGTCTTATAATGTCTTCACGTGATTAAGTTCTCCGCATACAGATCGCCTTTGCATTGTAATGGCCATCGATCGAATCGATCATGTCCATTGGCCACGGGATTGTTATGGCCAAAGAAGGATAAGTAAAGTAGAGGGGGTAGAGAGAGAAAACAGAGCACAAAAACAGAGTATGTCTTCATCTCCTTGTTAAGAGTTTGCACGTATACTGGTGTGGCGTTCGTGCTGCCTCATTGTCAATGTCTAGCCGCAGCATTCAGCCATCCCATCATCCGCGTCTGACCACCGCAACAGTTTCACTTCAACACGGGGTCTTGGTTCAGCTCAGCGTTGGTACTCCAAGACTGACGGCGCCAGTAAGAGCTCGATCGTCGGCGATCTTATTTGGAAATGCACGTCGATGGCGAATGAAAGGCACGACGCCCGTCACGGGACAGAAGTAGCCCCTGTACGCGCGCGGAACTGAGGTCCGCTGACTTGAGCCACGTATGGCGAGGCATCGGCGCCGGCACCACGGAGGTCGTGAGGATATATCTGGTAGCCCACCTGCGCCTTCCCTTCACCAACACCTCTGGAGCCTGAAGCGGCTGCACGTCTGCTGGTCATGCCCTCGCCTCGTCGGCCTGCGTCCCGATCCACACCGCGGCGGTCCTCGAGGCGAGCGTGGGTTCCTGAACCTGAAGGCTTCCGTGGTGCCGGCGCCGACGCTGAATTCACGCACATCGCGAGCAGCAAACATATCAGTATAAGCGAGAGGAGAGCTCCGAAAACAGAGCATTGAGCAGAGCCAGAGTATATGTTCATCATTCAGAGTTGCACTTGCAGCCCCATTGGCAATGCCCGGTCTCTGTCGTCCGGCAAGCTTGGCCGTCGAGCCACAGCAATTAATAGAGCATGCAGCCCCATCGTCCTGCCACCTAGATGTACAGCATCGAGAGTTCGGGGCCACGGCAACACTTTCAGTTTCACTTCAACACATCACAGGGCCTTGGTGCAGCTCACCGATCGAGCCTGGTCTCGGGCAGGTACTCGTACTCCATCCAGGACGGCGCAAGAGCTCGCCGACGATCTCCAATTTGGCGAATGAATGGCATGAGGCCCATCAGGGAACATAAAGTAGAGCAACGGCTTGGTGGTGCAGCCATGGATCACCGCCGCTCTCCTCATTCCTCAGGGACGTGAACGTGACAACACCGGCAACACTACGGCGCCGGCGGTGAACGCGTCGACGGTCCGCCACCATCAGCCGTCCTTCCCACGGCCACCGCCATGTCCTTCCCGGGGGCACTGCTTGTGCAAGAGCTGCTAGTAGGCGTTCATCCTGTATTTGGTCAGATGACTAAATTGTACATTCGCAAATTTTCAGGCTTTATGCTGCTCATATCTTTCAGTATCACTGTATCAGCATGTGTTCCTGATGAACTGCAAGTAAAAGGTGCAGGGTTTCACATGCTTGATCTCAGCCATTTTCTCAAGGTTTAGTATAATTTTACTATATCGTTCTTGAAAGTTCTGAATCTTCGGTTGTTGGCCACACCAGTATACAAGCTTCTTCAGTAGCTTTGACATTGACAATGAGTCACCATAACTACCTGATTCTTGGATTCTAGGTATTATCTTTGGATGTAACATTTTTTTTTCCTTTCCTCTGCCGCAGGCTGTAATGACTATATAGAGACATAAAGGAAACTGATAAATTCCACATCTGACGCTCCGTTTCCATATAATGGTGAAGAACTTCTGTGCAAAAAAATGTCAAAGGTTCCAAGCAAACCGCAGGCACACCACACCATAATAGTAGACCTTGAAACGTTGTTCAGTCCATCAGTAACAGAACAGAGTAGGAGATAGCGAACATGCTTGGGAGAACCATAATACATTTTTGAATGCGTACAACAGAGCTTCTAGTAAGCGTTCATCATGTATTTGGTCAGATGATTAAATTGTGCATGTGCAAATTTTCAGGCTTTTATGTCCCACATGTCATCATGTATCCTCATCTCCGCAACCGCAATCCCCAGTCCTCACCTTCCTCCCCTCCGTCGGTTGTTGGCCATAGTTTCCAAGCTTCTTCATTTAGGTTTTACATTGACGATGAGTCACCGTAACTACCTGATTCTTGGATTCAAGGTATTATCTTTGGATGTAATATTTTTTTCCTCTCCTCTACCTGCATGCTGTAATGACCTATACATTCATGGAAAGCAGTGGAAAAAGTTCTGGGCTCTGAACCGGCAATGTTGGCACCTGAATTTGTGACGTGTCGGTTGCAGGTTAAAGAGTCAATGTTAATCACAACACATATTCAAGTTCGTTCACAAGAAATTCTATCATGGACAAATGATGAAAGCAGTAATAACCTGACAAAATTCAGTCGGTTTGTTCGATGTGTTACTAACGAAGTGACGAATCGTGGTTCATGTTTAGAAACCTACTAATACTTCAGCAGATACACTTTCCTTGCATACTTTTGCTAGCTGTATCACATCACTTGCAAGTTGCAACTACAGAAGGGATGTGCTTTTATTACCAAATAATAACAGCTTGTTGTCACAGAAAAAAGGAAAGGAAATTGCATTGATGGGCTGTCGTTGCCAGCTGGCCCGTATGGATATAAGGCGGATCGAATCCGAGCCCAATACATGAAACTGCCAGCTAAATTGGGTCTGGCGGGCCATATATCCAGCGCCAGATTGGATCGGACCGCAAACACTTTCTTGGGCTCTCATCCTCTTCCTCTGCTTAAATCTTACGCCACGCACGCGCCAAACCCACCGCCGAGAACTCCTCACCGGAACCCTAGCGCCGCCGCCGTCCTCCTTCACCGAAACCCTAGCGCCTCCGCCCTCCTCCTGCGATGGCGGATCACTTGGTCGTCGTCGACTTCGAGGCGACCTGCGAGGAAAACGCTCGAATCTACCCGCAGGAGATCATCGAATTTCCTGCGGTGCTCGTCAACGCCGCCACCGGCCTCCTCGTCTCCGAGTTCCGCACCTACGTCCGGCCGCGCCATCACCCGCGCCTCACCGCCTTCTGCACAAAGCTGACCGGGATCCAGCAGGATCAGGTCGACGGCGGCGTCGAGATCAGCGAGGCGCTGGCCAAGCACGACGCGTGGCTGGCGGCGTCGGGCGCCGACAAGAACCGCCTCGCCGTCGTCACTTGGGGCGATTGGGATTGCAAGACGATGCTGGAGTTCGAGTGCCGGTTCAAGGGGATCGCCAAGCCGGCGTATTTCGACCGGTGGGTCAACCTCCGCGTCCCATTCGAGGCGGCGTTCGGCCCAGGGCGGCGAAATCTGCAGGAGGCGATTAGGGAGGCGGGCCTGCAGTGGATCGGCCGCCTCCACTGCGGCCTGGACGATGCGCGTAACACGGCTTACCTCCTCGTCGAGCTAATGCGACGGGGGGTGGCCATCTCCATCACCGGCTCGCTGGCGCCGGCTCTGGCGCCCAAGAAGCAGGATGAAATCCGGCCGCAGCCACCGGCCCAGCCGGTTGGCCCCAACCTCAGCATGTGGGGTGGTGGCGCCGGCGCTGTGCCTTGCTGCTGCTACTGCGGCGTGACCAGCAGGTGCGGGATGGTGATGGCACCAGGGCCAATGCAGGGCCGGTGCTTCTATGGCTGCGGCAACTGCACCCCTGCGTTTGGGCCAAAGTGCCCATTCTTCCTGTGGGCGGCCTGATGGCCGGCCTGGCAAGGGATCTGTTGTCTTCGGAAAGGTCAGTTAGCTGCTACTTGTACCCATTGCATATGTTGATGATGTGCATTTGTTAAGTTGTGGTGGCACAGGCTCAATGCTTGCTTAGAGTTAGGACTGCGGTTGCAATGTGAATCCCTGCAATTTTACTGGTTTTACAGTTTTGCTAGGTCTAAACTGGATTAAAATCTAGCAAAGGAGTAAAATTTGAGCATAATTTCTTCACTTGGCTAATGTCTGGGGGATTCAGGGATTTCTGGTGGAATTTTCCTGATGCTATTGAGTTTAGAGGAATCAGAGTTAGGTTTGATGTGATGGTCAGCAGCTCTAACTGATGTTGAGATGGGGATCCGAAGGATTTCGGGTGAATTTTTCATCACTTGAATGGATGGTTCTTCCCTTGCTTGTTTGCTGCTATAGATGCATTGTGAATTGTGATGCTTATACTCCCTGTGGTGGAATGGTTAGTAATTTTGGCTTGCTATTTTGCATTCTCTAGTATAAAAGTTAAAGGTAGCCCTGCTGATTGCTTATGTTGTCTTATGCCTTATGCAAACCAATTGGTTGTTGTGCTATTATGTGTTCTGATTCGTTTTATATGCTTATGATCTTTTTTCATAAGAATCTTATATGGACA
Organism: Eragrostis curvula; assembly: GCA_007726485.1. NCBI lineage: Eukaryota > Viridiplantae > Streptophyta > Magnoliopsida > Poales > Poaceae > Eragrostis > Eragrostis curvula. The sequence continues at coordinate 25,768,031 of CM017442.1, forward strand.
TGGCATGGGTACTAATGACTGTTTCATTTTCATACATGGCTGTGTTGTATGCATGAGAGAATTCCTGGTGGGGTCCTGCACGGTGTGGAAGGAAGGGCAGAAGCCGCAGAACCAATTCCGGTGGTGAACAAACTGGAAATTGACGGAAAAAGGGTGCAAATCCTAGAAAAGTGGAGAACTAAAGCAAAGGGCAGAACTTTCGAGCCAAGTGGTAGAGAAAGGAAAGACAGTGGAAGATTTTGCTTTTGGAGTATCACATGTGGTACTATGATTTTGTGTTCTGGAGGTGTTGAGCAGAGCTAGCTACTCTGTTTCTTTTTCAAGTGGATAGTTAGCTAGTCACTGATATAAAGAGTCCTCCAGTGTAATATATATCACCCCCAAATGAATAATCTGTTCCTGAGCTTTTGAAAATCTTTGCCTAGATGCTGGCGTAACTCAGATGGTGAGCTTTAGGGGCAGGACAAAATAACTTATATATGCGGATGATATTGATTGAGACACACTTCTCGGATTGGGTATTGGTGTTGTGGAACAATTTATGAAAGAAAATGGTGTGGTTTTGGATCACACGAGATTATTGATGTTAATATCAAGTCCATGGATCCTGAAAATTGTAGTGTCAGTATCTTAGACGACCCATCGATGAACAAACTATCTGAGATTTACTGGGAAATCACTGCTGTTCATTCTCAAGCAAATGTGCATGAAAATGTTCAGTCTGAATGCAACAAATGAATTATGGCAATCTCAAATGTTAGCTGGAGACAGTACTTGATTGCTGGAAGAGGAATGCAGGAATATATTCTGAATGATTTACTTGAGGTATGCTTATGCTCCCTACTAGTCTTAAAGGTTGCAAGATCGTAACTTACTTTTATTTCTTTGAACTATAAGAATTTAAACTTTCTGGTGGTGCTGCATATAATTTATAACCCATTTATGTTTATTAATGTCCTCTTCTGTTCTGTACTTATGCTATCTTTTATTGTGTGAGGCTGTTTTGCCAGCCCACTCTTTTTGTTTTTGGAGACCAAAAACTATTGTCTTCATTAAACTTTTTGTGATGCTGTGGTGACAATTTAAACAAGTGAATTTTCTTTTTTGGTTCAATGTTTAGGGAAGATGCGGATTGCAGTTAGCCGAATACACCATTTCGACAACATCGGGTGCAAGCTGTCTCAATGTTGGTCTGCAACAGTATGCTCCTGACAAGTTGGCGAATATTATGGGAGTATGCTCCTCAAATGTTTGGAGAAATGCTTGTCGAGGTTTTTTCGGTAATCTTTTTTTTTTCTCACTAACCAGAAGATTCTTAATCTACAATGATCCTTCACTCTAAAAAGTAAAATATTATAGACACCTATGCCTTTCATCACTTAACAGTAAGGCATTAGTCATTTCCCACAGCATTCACAATTCTCAGAGACTTGCATATAGTACAACAGTTTTCCACCTTATGTGCTTGATTGTTTTTCTTTTCTTGGGGAGCATTTTCTTTAACTGGTGTTGTTTGCTGTCTGGGTGCAATTTGAATCCTGTCAAATGCTTTATAATTTCAGTTTTGCTAGGCCTAAAGTGACTTAAATCGTGCCAAGGTGTAAGCCACCTAACTTTGATCAGAGTTCACACTAAGTTGGGGTTAAGGGCTAAGATTAGGGGGATTCAGGGTCTTGGGTCGGGATTTTCCTGATGTCAGTGAGTTTATAGATATCCATGAGTTCCGAAGTGGCAAGACATGGCAGCAGACCTCCGTGGCGGCAGACCAGTGTCCGGGGTGCCCAAATCAATGTGTTTGATGGCTGTTGCCACCTGGCCGGTGGCTCCCATTGGTAGGCCTGGGACCAGTTAACCGAGAAACCGAAAACCGAACTAAACCGAACCGAAATAACCGAAATTCACGGTTAAATCGGTTTTTGGTTTTTTATCCGGTTTCTAAATCTTGATTATTCAGTTAACCGGATTTTATTCGGTTGTCACCTTATGTTAACCGAACAGACCGAATAACCGAACTGGCCCAGTTTCCTTACCTCAACTCAGCCTCACGGAAAGGAAACAGAGCCCAAATGGCCCAAGGCCATTCGCTTTCCTCTACTCAGCCTCGTAGGAAAAGGAAATAAGGCCCAAGGCCTACGATGCCTGTTGCCTGCCCCACCTCAGGCGCGTCTGCACCGCACGCCGCCGCCGCTGCTGTTGATGCTCGGTCTGTTCGGTGAAAACCGATAACCGATCGGAATTAACCGAAACCGAAACACACGGTTAACACATTTTCTCCAAAAATTTCGGTTGCTATTTCTTCATAACCGAAATATCTTTTCTCCGATTTAACCGAACCGATTTAATCGGATTAACCGAAATCTCAGCCCTACCCATTGGAGTTGAAGAAAATGTCGGGATTGAAGGAGGTCGGAGCGTGGTGCTTAACCAGGACTGGGGAGGGTACAGGTGTGCTTACAGGCACCACAGAGTGATTGTCAAGGTGATGGTATTGGGTGTGAGCAATTAGAGAGTGAGATTGACAGGATCAAAAATAAGAAGCTGATCTGAGACTGAGCAGTAGGTTCTAGATCTAATGGCCACTAAAGGCAACTTGTAGAACAGTAGAAGCAGATGCAAGTAAACCTTACTTGGCGATAGTTTCAGTTTGGTCCTGAGTTGTTTTAGGTTTTGGGGCATATGAGTATCTTGTAATATACTTTCAATTGGTCCAGATTTACATGGGTTGAAGTTTTGCTGTACTATGTGAAACATAGCAAAAGCACTCTCTTTTGCTGTTATATAAAGCTACATGAACAAAAGCAGTCCCGTATTTCTGTACTAGATAAAATATTATGAAGCCACATTATCTTGCATTGAGAAACAAAAAACTGCTCTTGCTTTTGCTATACTATATGGAACATGAACAAAAGCGCTCCCGCGTATGTGTGGTGGCAAAATTTCAGAGGATGTAATTCTAAAATAGGTTTGGTCAGGTAAACAGTGTTCTATCCCTTTGTTTGTCTTCTGAATACTTTTCCCCCTTTGCGCCGCCCCCTCCCCCTTTTTCTGCTCTTTCTCCTATTTCCCAACAATTGAATGGATGCTTTCCCCTGATTGTTTCCTGCTATTGGCGTTCTGTGATGCTTGGACCTTTTTAGTGTAATGTGGTGCTCTCTAGAGATAAGTAATTGTGGCATCTCTTAGTATACAATTTAATGGTTGCTTGCTTCATGTAATGGCGTGCCTTATCTGAAATTCTTAAAGCATCTAGCTGCAATTGTGAGGGCATGCAACTCCAATCTGAAGAAAGAGTCCTCCAATGTGAAGTCTATCTAAATTATGGCGTGTGAGTTATGACTTTTTTTAAACCAATGAGCAGTTGCACTACTCTTTCATTTACAAGAGAGAACAATTGTGAGCTGTGACTGGGAGGGAGCTTTCCCGGCACCTTTGAGGCTCAATTTATTTAGGTAATACTGTAGATGATCTAAACTATCTCTAGACTACATCTGATACTGCAGATGATATAGATTGTGAGCTTCCATTTTATTCTTGTTGTTCCCACTAAGTGGGGCCCTGGCATGAAAGAATAAAGGTAATTGAATATATTTTTGCGTGCATTAACCTTGCCAAAGCGCCTTGTGAAACTTTGTTTTGCAACAAAATGAAAACTATAGGAACTGTTTTGTGAGAAGCGAAACCTACAGAAAATGTGAGTCTCGGGATCGGGACGCATGAATAGGTACAAAAAAAACCAGGTAACCAGAGTTATTTTGCAGAACAAAAGGAAAACAGAGACCAAAAGGGAAACTACGGCAAGAACGGAGTTCAATACATAAATCAGTACAGGGTACTTCAAATAAGCAATTAATTTGTGACGCACTTTGTACCCTTCACCCCTAAAGATGTTTTTCTTTGAATCGATGCATAAGAATGGTTATATGCATGTACAAACCTCATACATATTTGCACAGAACCTTCCACATATAAGTCAATATTTTTGCAACAATACGTATATAAGTTGCAACATATTCACAGCATTTCGTCTTACAATAGCCAGCCCTGTAATGCAATACGACTGATGTTGACGTCTGAATAAAAAAGCCACGTTCTCTTCATCTCTTGTAATGGCCTTACGATGATTTTGCAGGCACATAGGAACTCAGATGTTTCAAGGAGCTTTAAGGTGCACCTCAGCCAACAATAATTCGCAGGTTCATAATAAGTGCACGACACAGAAACTATTAATCCATTTCACAGTTTGTTCCTGTTTGGAACTTCATCCACAGTGGCTATTTTGGCTACTGACAATACTGAGCAACTGCTACTGTCTTTTTCATCCTGGAAGTAGATTGCTCGTTGACATGGGGTACTAACTAGCTCAGAATTCTTAGTATGTTAAAAGCACTATAAAATTAGGCATTAGCAGCAATCTAAATGAGGGTGAATCAAGGCCATTCAATTTTGTACGGTGGCCAAGAATTCTCTTCCATATTCTGAAAAATAATTCTCGAGTGAACACACTGGTGTTGTTGACAGCATGATGAAGTAACACAATGGGAAACAACATTTTAACACATGAGGATGAAAAATGGTCTGCTTGACCGTGACTGAACATTTCCTGAAGTCAGGGGGAAGATACGGATGAACAATCCCAACGTCGCATGATCGCCTATTCTGATGAACTACTATAATACTATTCAATGTTTCTATGTTGCCTGTACTTATCTCTACAAATTTCCAAACAAGGACCACACCATCCTGAACATGGGGATTCAACGGCTCGAGTAATTAGAAGAAGGCCACCTGCAAAGGGAAGGAAATATGGGTCAGGTTTCATCAGAGAAACTAAAACACAAACAGCCATATTACTTTGCCAGTATAGTTAATTAAGGATACTGCCAATCAAAGAAGTGAGTATATCAAGTAGAAAAAAACTATTGATATGTTAGATGCACTTTTTCTAAAACAAAATCAAGTAAAAAAAAAAATGCAAAACAGCGCATCAATATTCACCTTATTCGTGAGACCACATTGCCTATACATGAACCCTTATTCGTGAGACCATAATGCCTATACATGAACCCTTTCATTCAGCATGCAAGCATGTGTTCAACTGATACAAGTTTTACTGAACAGAGCAAGATGTAGCACATCATAAGTTTGACCGATTTTACAAGATAGAAGAACGTGTTTGTTGCACCCGCTCTAGCAGTAGCGGTAACACCTAAAGTTTAACTACTAATGTGTTATTGACGTTACTACATTTGGTTTCACAACCCAGAATTATTCATTAAGCAGATGTTATGGCCTTTGGTTGCGGGCTTGTTATGGAGATTGTAGGAGTCGATGTGGTAATCTCATCTTCACAAAGCTGTGGTGGAGGAACCGTTTAAGGGAGAAAGCACCAAGAGAAGGAGATATAGCAATCTTGCCTAATTTAATCAAGGGCGCCACATCTCCTTGGTCCTTATAGCCAGACACAAGAAGCCAAATCTTAACAAATGAACAAAATCTCTTTCGTTTCACCAAAAAAAAAAAAAAAAAAAAACTAAAGAGAGAAAGAGAGAACAAAATCTCTTTTGTTGATTATAAAGAAAATAGCAATAAAGGGCTGGCATGGTGCAAGGGTAGAATTTCTGCACTTCTATCCTGTGATCGAATTAGCCTATTTTCATAATAACGGAAAGGCTGCCTAGAAATTCCAGGTATGAGCCCCTTTAAGAATACAGCATCCATCATATCCATCAGCCGATCAGTGTACTCAGCTATGAGCGCCTTACATAATTACAAATCTGTTGTCGAGAGAAGTTACTGCATTGTTTTCCACTACCCAGACACATCAAGCAGATGCTACCGCTGGATGTTTAAATGTGGTTTAGGACCGGTGCAAGGGGAAAGCACAGAGAGATAGGGAGATAACTCAATCTTGCTTGATTTATTCAGGGGCACCACATATCCATACATAAAGATGGCTGGATGGAACAAACAAAGAACTAATAAGATTTCTCACAACATTTCTAGCTTGATTCTTAACTCTTAAGCACACAGTTTGATTTTGAAGCAACGAGCAGGCATCCAATCCTATCAGCCTACTCAGCTTAGACCGGGCTGGGACGCTACTTAAAATGTATTGTGACTGAAGTTTATGCATGGTTTTCACAACCCAGAGTTGTTCATGAAGCTAATGTAAATGGTCGCCTATTAAAAAGCTAATGAAATGGCTGTATGTTCAATTATTAATGTGACAGAGATAAAATGCAAGGGAGAGGGCACCAAGTGACAGGGAGATAGATCGATCTTGCTTTATTTCTCCATGGGAACATGCCATGACATAGGCAAGGATGCAACAAATCATCTTCATAAACTAAACGTTGTTCCAAACAACTAAACTTGCTAAACTCTTCAAATTTTAAGCAAATAATTTAACTCCTCACAAAAAGCAACTAAGCAAGGATTAAATCTTATCAGTCGACTATATTTGGGCTGATCTGGAACGCTTGCGCTGCCACATAAATGCAGCCCCACATAACAAGAAAGGTAATTATAGCATAACAAAGTTAGCCGAGGGAACATAACAAAATCAGTAACAACTAATATTAATAATTTAGTTAGCATCAACAAGAGAGATAAAGGCATCCAGAGATAATGAAGCCAAATGTGTAACCACCGAAACAGATGTGTATTTGATGGTGCCACACCTAATCTTGCCGGTGCTTTGATTACACCTGAAGAAGAATGCAAGTTGTGGTTGATGGTGGGAGCTTGAGGGTTATCCCTCTTGACTGCCCACATCCCAGGAGATTAGGTTTTAATTCTTGTGTTTTTTTGGTCATTCTCTTTTCTCTCTCAGGCGCAAATGTAATCTAGTAAGAGTGTGTATGTGTGGTGTGTGTTGAGCGCAGCTCTCCAGCATTTTTTAGGAAAAAAAAAAGCCATCCAGATATAATAATATTCAAAAGGAATTATACAAAAATACATATTAATAGATCAGAAATAAATAAATCATCAGTACATCAATGATCCATGCAAAAGTAGTTTCTACTTACTTGGAGTATAGTGCATGGAACTTGAGCTGGTAACTAAGCTGGCATTGAGATATTGTAACGGCTACGCAGACCTTCGATAGCTTTCTCAACAGTTTTTGTCATCTCAGGGATAGTCACCTTGCACACTAATTATTGGAAAGAAATGACAATGAATAAAACAAACAGAATCAAATAGTTGGCACATTCTATGCAATAACATCACACACAGGAACTAAAGAAATGTCAATGCAGATAAAAACATGTCATGAAATATATGAATTCAAGAAGCATATAATGGCTGTAAACAAGTTAAAAATAACTTTTCAGATTAATCTAACCATAAGTGTTGAAGCAAACCAGAGAAACACAACAGGATGTTTGATATGTTATATCTTTCATTTATGTATCGTCGTACTGTGCAATCTTTTGAGCCATCATATAACTTTGGAAACGAGAAAGTGCTATTAACTTTAAAAGATAGTGAAGAAAAGGTTTGAAACATACCACGAGTGGTGGATGACTGTGCTTCTGCTATGATCTGCTTGTACTTTGCCTGAAAAAGGGTAAAACCATTTTAGAAACAAAACGGAGAATATAATATTCATAGCTGATGACAGGCCTGGAAAACTTATACCTTGACCTTCTCAGAACTTTCTTTTATGTTATCAGACATCTTCTTGTACTCCTTGTCCACTTCGTCTGTTAGTTGCTGACAGGCCTGGTTTTGGGTCTGAAAAGACAATTGAGATCTTACATATTATATAGAGCAAATAAGAAAACAGAATCGCAGGAAATGCCTTCTATGTATTTTAATGTACAGATTGAGTGTATCAGAGTGCTACACTTTTGGCATAAAAAATAGAATGCTAACACAAAATCTTCATAAAAAGAGGGCACCAAGACACTGAACATGTTAAACTACATGACTGAACCTCAAACAAGGAGAGTGAATGAAAGTTACTTGTCCATGTTATTGTGCCTAGCGCAATTGTATATTCCCAAATGCAGTATCCTACAAAAGTTTCAGAGGGACTAATCATGTATTCTACTCATGGGGAAAACTGTCCTTTGCGATGAATTAGAAGAATACACAAACATAAAGTTTAGAAATTAGAATATTAATGAAATTGACATCATTCAGTGCCATTTCATGATAGAACTATAAAACTTGTACAGCCAACAAAAACCATGTGTACGCGGCAAGCCAGCAAAGTCCAAATTGATGAAAGATCCAACTGTGTTCATAATTTCATCAATTTGTATCTTATCCCCAGATGTTTACATCTATGAAACCATAAAAAAAACCTTATATCCTAGATATCTCCTGTGTAGCATCTACATTAGGCGATTCGACATCACTTTACTTCCTAACAGTCAACAGCAACCCGACCCACCTATTTTATCGAAACAATTCCCTAGATCCTTTCTACATTCATTCAATGTCACAGATGGAACTAATCACATAATCGAGTAATCGACAACAAGGAAAACTGTCCTCTGCAGTGAATCAGAGGAATAAGCATAGATTGATGGTGAGAAATTTAGAGGGTGGATGAATATATCGTATCATTCAGTGCCATTCCATGCGAAACCCATGTGCACTGGTGCTGCAAGGCTGGATCCACCTGCATAACGATTCGTATCTTTATCTCCGAATTTTTACATCCATGATAAACATCTAGCAGACATGTCATGAGAAGTGTCCATAGTATATGTAATTCAGAGTATTCCTAACAGTCACTGCAACCCGCCCCCTCCTGTCTATCTCAAAACAACTCTCGCCACAACCAGCCCCAACTAGTATCTCGAAACAATTCCCTTGAGCCTTTCTAACATTATTCAGGGTCACATCTGAATAAACCAACCCTTAGAGCCGAACCTAGATATGGAAAGTATCGAGAAAAATCAACTCTGAATCACTTGTTGAAATTGATATAACCTCATACGTTGGATGCTCATCAGCACATCAACATCAGGAAATCAAGATATGTACAGATGTAAAAACCCTTTGCCGTAATCATCAAGCTGAAACGCTAGGCGAGGGGCCGTGGTTTGGGGCACCTTGTGAGGCAACAATTGAGGAGGTCTATCGCATCAATCCAACGCTCTAAACGCGCAGGTTACGTCGGTCAGTCCGCACGTACAAATTGGCTGAAACAAGCCACGCTTACGGAAGTCGGAAGCGGAATCGAGTTACAGGGAGTGGGAGCGGCTCACCTTGACTCGCTTGGAGACGCGGGAAAGGGACGCGTCGAGGTCGGCGTGCGCGCGGGAGTGGAGCGCGTCGAGGCGCCGCTTGAGGGCCTCCAACTGCGAGGTGACCGCGCTCCTGAGCTCACCCACGTTGGACGCCGAAGCCGCCGACGCAGGAGCGGGTGACGCGGCCGGGGAAGGGGAGGCGGCGGCGCGGGGGCTGGCGACGAGCGGCGCGGCCTTGGCCCGGGCCCGGGCCCTGGGCCTGGGCTTGGGCTTCGGGGAGGCGGAGGAGCCCGGGGAGGAGAGGAAGCTGAGGTCCGCGGGAGAGGAGGAGCCCGGCGATGACGACAACACGGGGGAGGAGGAGGCGCGCGTGCGGGCGCGGGTGCGCGCGGCGGGCGATGGCGCCGCGAGCGGGGAGAGGAAGGAGGGCTTCGGCTTCGGTTTCGGGTTGGGGCTGAGGTTGCGGCGCCTTGCCTTGGGCGCGGCGGCAGTCGCATTTGGCCTTCCCATGGCGGCGGTGGCGTCTCCGGCCTGCGGGGGTGAGGCACTGAGGATCGGAAGAGGAGCAGGTCAGGTGAACTGAAGCCCAGGTGAGGAATGCGCCGGTTTTGGTGCTTCGGGATCCCTGAGCGGGGTTTTGGGCGGACTGACCCCGCTGACATGTGGGCTCATGCTCCCTATTCGCACGGGGGGCGAGAGCGTGGCGGGACCCGCTTTGAGGGCTGTAGGTTTAAAAGAAAATGATTACACCTATTTTGTTTAATATGATGCTGACCGGCTCACGGATAGGAAGAAATGGGGTGTGAATGACTGACATATGTCTTTTTAGGCTCTATGCATCACTCGAATATTTTATGTTCCCATCTGGTTTTGACAGAAGATTAATCTCTAAATTCGATCCCTACAATATTGATCCCACTTATGACACCACCGCCCCCCTTTAAGGGCCCAACCGGCAATCACTTTATTTAAAACTCTAATAAGCTTCTTCGCCACACATAGCTCCCGTCCTCAACCTCTTATGACACCGGGTTCGTGTCATGCTAACCTTACTAAAATGTCTTGCCTCCACTTTGGAGGACACATCACCTCACCTTCACCGCCTTGCCCCCCATATCACTCGCCAAGAACGGGCCGCCGCCCTACAGTCGAGTCCGACAACCTTCAATCACTGGTGTGACTGAAACTTTCAAGGATTTCTTGGTTTTACATGGGTGTCAATCTCAAATGTGTAATTTTCCCCTGTGTCTGTTAAAACTATCAATCACCGGTGCTAGAATTTAATGATAGATCAATGCGACATTGTTTTTTTCAAATATAATGATATAGAACAAAGCACCCAACAACACATACAGCCCTCCTCTCGTTTTCATCATTTTCAATTTATTTGGACATTTTTCTACTTTTAATTTTCAGATAATTTTCCACGTTCTTTTACTCGAACCCAGTTGCTCATTTCGGACAACACATACACAATCCTACTTTGCTGATGTTCATCATTTTCTAAATGATGTACTGCGCCATCCACCTGAACCCCTCGCCGTAGCCCATCTTGCGGACGACGCTGCACATGAACACCTCCAGGGGCCGCACGCTCGTGCCGGCGAGTTCGACGTCACCCTTGCCCGTGGTGCAGCCGGCCAGCCCAAGGTAGCCGCGCAGGTCGCGCTCCGGCGCCGCGTGCGGGACGTCGATCTTGTTTCCGAGCACGAGGAACGGGACGCCGGCCAGCGCGTCGTCCGACATTTTTTGAGCGGATTCATAATTGTCTACTTATTTCGACATTTTCTACTTTTAATTTTAGACAAATTTTCACGTTCTTTTACTCGAACCCAGTTCATTTCAGACAACACATACACACAACCCTCCTTTGCGGGCGTTCATCATTTTCTACTTGATGTACTGTGCCATCCACCTGAACCCCTCGCCGTAGCCCATCTTGCGAACTACGCTGCACATGAAGATCTCCAGGGGCCGCACACCGGTGCCGGCGAGGTCGACGTCACCCTTGCCCGTGGTGCAGCCGGCCAGCCCGAGGTAGTAGAGAAGGTCGCGCTCCGGCGCCGCGTGCGGGACGTCGATCTTGTTCCCGAGCACGAGGAACGGGACGCCGGCGAGCGCGTCGTCCGTCAGCAGCGCGTCCAGCTCCGTCTTCGACTCGCCGAACCGGGCGCCGTCGGCGGCGTCCACCAGGTAAACCACCGCGTCGACCTGTGCCGAAAACGAGCGATCAAGCTGGTCAGAGTCATCGTTAGCGCCATGGGTGGGACGTTGAGGTCGGCAGCTGAAACTGATGCGAGAGAGGGGTTAAGACCTTGGCGTAGTAGTCCTTCCAGACGCGGCGCGCCATGCGGTGGCCGCCGAGGTCGAAGGCCTTGAACCTGATCCGCCCGATGCGCAGCTCCGACGACGTCGGGTGCTGCGTCGGCGCGTGCTGAACCAGCCTCTGCATGGTACGTACATACATTACAAACACGTTGGCTAAGGCACGATGCATTTCGAGGATGATAATACTGATGGTGCGCATGCGCCAGGCGAGCAGGCGGTACAGATGAGCGAACCTCATCCTTGAGCATGTGGAGCAGGGTGGTCTTGCCGGCGTTGTCGAGGCCGAGGAACAGGATCTTGGCCTCCTTGTGCCAAAGCCACGCCAGCGATTCCAGCACGCCGTAGAACCAGTCCACCAGGAACATCTCCGGCAGGCAAAACTATATATATGAAACTAGGATATCTTGGTTTCCCTTAAAACCGTGGGTGGTTTGGCCGGAACTAATAAGCATCATCGATCAACTATATAGAGGTGATTAGGTGAAAGGTCTGAACTCTGAAAACATATGCGTGAAGTGAACCAGCGAGAGAACGGAAGGTGGAAGCTTCAGTCGGCGGGAAAAGTCCATGCATGTGTAGGGCACGTCACCGGGTACATTTGGCGCGCTGGATTCTAATCGGGCGGTGAACAGTGAGGTCAACAGCTAGTCAATTCGTTGCCTTCCTGTGGCGGCATGCCAAGCTGGCACTTGCCACGTATCGTCCTGCCACATCCACTTTTCCGGTCCGCGGCATTACCCAAAGAATCCTCCACGGTGCTGGAGGTCGTGGACTCGTAATGGCCCGTGCACGCTTCGTTTGTGTGAATCTCCCGGTGTATGAAAGAAATATATGCGGCCGGGCATGTCTGTATAAAATCAGTATAACTCGAATTAGCAACGTCCGAGGCGGCTTTGGGAAGTGTGGAACCTCCACGAAGTCGATCACGAGCCCATCGTAAGAAATCGTTCTCCCATATCACGACACGTTTCGGAATTTTCACAGTTGTGCTACTCTTATGTCGTAAAACCAGTCGTGATATGGGCATGAAAAAACATATCTGAAAAGCTACAATTTTTAGGAAGGGACGGAGAAGCTACCCGGCCGGCAATTTGATAGGAAAACATTATACCTAGTACGTACTAGTACCTTTGTTAGGTGAGTCAAATTGAAGTCAATCAACCCCAAAAACAAAAACAAAAAAAAAATGACGAAAGAGAAAGGTGAGTCAAGTCAACAGAGCTAGAGGCGCTTATAAGTTACGTTCACATCCTCGGTTTCCGTCGTCCAGCATCAGGCACATCTCACACTGCCTGCCAAGCCGAGGATACTCTGCTTCCCGCGCAAAGCTCGTCGCCGAGGATACTCTGCTTCCCGCGCAAAGCTCGTCGCCGAGGATACTCTGCTTCCCGCGCAAAGCTCGTCGCAGTCCCCACCCACGGAACGGCATGGCAGTTCCCCAGCCGTTTGACCTCTTCCTCGTGGTCGACTTCGAGGCGACGTGCGAGGGGGAGAACACCCGCATCTACCCGCAGGAGATCATCGAGTTCCCGGCGGTCCTGGTGGACGCCGCCACGGGCGTGGTTGTGTCCGAGGTCCGCACCTACGTCCGGCCGCGGCACCACCCGAGGCTCACGGAGTTCTGCGTCAACCTCACGGGCAGTGGCGGAGCCAGCTTCAGATACTAGAGGGGGCCGCTACAGTAGCTGAACAGCTATAGACCTCCAGAACAATCATCTAGCCTCAGCTAACTATAGCATTTCTCAGTCCTTAAGCAGCTAAATGCGGAATTCTGAAGAACAAGCACTGCTGTCCAGGTTTTCTTTTCTAATTTGTCAAGTGGACCGGTAGTTAGAGCACCGGTTCTTCAGAAAATTTAGTGAGCCAAGGGGTGGCCGGGGCCCCTTGTGGCCTGAACGTGGCTCCGCCACTGCTCACGGGCATCCAGCAGCGCCAGGTGGACGCCGGCGTGGAGCTCACGCAGGCGCTGGCCATGCATGACGCGTGGCTCAGGGAGGCGGTGGGCGCGCGGAGCTTCGCCGTCGTGACGTGGGGCGACTGGGACTGCAAGACTATGTTGGAATTCGAGTGCCGGTTCAAGGGGATCGCCAAGCCGGCCTACTTCAACCGGTGGGTCGACCTCCGCGTCCACTTCGAGGCGAAGTTCGTGGACGCCCGTGGCCAGCGGCGGAACCTCCAAGAGGCGGTCCTGGAGGCCGGCCTGCCGTGGGAGGGACGCTTGCACAGCGGCCTCGACGACGCACGGAACGCGGCGCGTCTCCTGGCCGAGCTGATGCGGCTAGGCGTCGCCATCTCCATCACCGGCTCGCTGCCGGGGGCGCCGTAGGAGCAGCAGCAGCAGCAGCTCGAGCCGCATCGCTGCTGCTGCGGCGTGGCGTACGTGATGCTACGGGTGTCGTTGTTGTTTTAATAAGCGTTCATGTACGAGTCAGCCGGAAAGCGCGTGCATGTTCACGTGGTGTGGCCAAGTACGTCAGAGTCCGCGCGCGCGCGGCACGATCGGAGCGTGGATCTATCGTGTAGTTCGCAGTTGGGAGTCTTTTTTATTACACCGCAATGAAAAACCCTGAAAACGCTGCCCTGTTTACGCAGCACAAACTCATTGCAGTGCGACAAAACCATTCAACTGTTCCTCGTGTTCGCCTGAGTTTCCAGCTAACTGATCTCTCGATCTCGAGACGACAAATGCCATGCGAGGCGTCCGGTATGGCTGCTGCTCGAAGAATAACACAGCTCCGCGCCCGTCGAGGTCCAGGGCCACGCCCTCTACCTCCGTTGAATACAAACATCGTTGGGGAATACCGAGTAGAGTACCATGGTTTACAAAACCGGCCGATTTTCACGGTTTTCGATAAAACCATTACTGCTCGGTTTTTCTAGTTTTTTGAATGGTTTTTCTCTATCGAAAACCACTGCTGTTCTGGTATTGTGTGAACCCTGATTCCGACTAATCACCCTCCGATCCGCCTCTCCCTGCCCGCGACAGCAACTCATCTAGTGTCCGAGTGAGGACATGCTCGATTCTTCGTCTCTGTAAAATCCCTGTGGTGACAGTGTGACACCATGCCATGGAGCGAGCGCAGTCTCGAGGCATGCAAAACAAAGCTTGATATTCTTATTGACTGGTTCAGAACAATGTCGTTTCCTTGCCTTGATTGCTAATAAGTACTGGAGTACATAATACTGAAAGAAAGATCAAACACTGGCTATCTCGCATATGATGCATGTTTTTATTATACCACCCAAGATTAGTTTATTTACATAAAAGTATGTGAAAACTAGAGCAAAATAAAGCATGGAAAAACGGATGTTAAGTGGTGTGTTAGGTACACCGTACTCATAGCTTGCGCGGCAACCGACTTTAGCAAGCACTCAATATTAGCTAGTTTTACATAAAAGTATATGCGAGATTAGAGAAAATAAAGCATGGAAAAACGGATGTTAGTGCTCTGTTAGGTGGCCTGTACGACATAGCCTGTGCAAAACAACCGACTTTGGAATCACAATCATATGAACGCGGTAGCATTTTTTTTTGGGGGGGGGGGGGGGGGGGGGATTCATCTCATCTTTTCATTCATTAATCAGGATTAATGTAATCTCAGATTTTGAGTTTTCGAATCCACTTTTATGAGCCCATGAATCTCATTGTTGCCCTTCATAAGGCGCAGGCTATCCCGGGCCGGCATGCCTCATCCTCTGTTGGGGTTTTTCCTTCGGATAACCCAAACACCGGGAAAAGTACGAAGACTTTTCTCAAAGCGAAGCACACCTCAAAGTAGGCATGGAGCGATTCCCACAATAAATAAAACGATACATTACATGGAGAACCGACCCCCTCTATGGGGCACCAGAGGGGGGTATTTATACACTAATCAGGGTTACAACACATGGTCTAAACTACCCCTGATCAGTGAGCATCATCTTTGGAATATTCTGTACATTTTCGTCCAAAGGGCACTATGGTCCTTTTACACCCATCCCTTGATGGCATCAGAACCCTAGTGGAAAAGGTGTCTTTTTGCTCTGTCGAGTAGGGCCCACTGCGAGATGCTTCGAGTAATCGCTATTGCCGCCATGCGCCAATGCGAAGCCTTCTTCACAGCGGATCTTGCTCTTGCCTTCGCACGCCAATGCGAAGCCTTCCTCACGGTGGATCGCATTTTCCCTTCTGATGAAGTGCTTCGCTTCGGGGATCCGGCTCAACTCCTGCAGGGACAGCAAACAAGCCAGAAAACGAAGCCTGTTAATTGGTTAGCCGAAGGTCCCATTAGACTATAACGGCAAGGCTTCTCCGGGTTTATCACTCTCCCCGCAGATCCCCAACACCCACCAATGCTGCAGCAACTGAGGAAAGCCATCTCATGCTCGCTTTATAGAGTTCACGTCCTTGGTTTATAATTATTAGTCCCGTTGCACCTTGGTTGGTCGTACTATCAAAGGTGCCATTTGAAGGATATGAACCACATCCATTTTTCTTGCCCGCGGACGGATTCATCCACCCTGGCGGGTCCCAAGCCAGCCTTTGGCTGGCGGTTGTGGACTCGTGGTTCGTGGCCCGTGCACGCTTCGTTTCAGTGAAATAATGACTTACATATCCTATCTCCGTGCATAGAACCTTGTGACGCATGCGTGGTTGTGCCTTGGGTTGCACAAGCATCTTTTGATGAAACATTTTTTTTGACGAAACGTTGCGCGGGCATCTGGATGAAAAATATAGAAGGAAAAATAACTAGCAGGAGGCTGTCTCTGTCTACAAAGAAGTTGCCTCTCTGTCTACAAAGAAGAAGCACCACCTCACTCTCAACCATGGCTCAAACTTTGAATGGCGACCCCCCAGCAATGCTCTCAGGAACAGGGGCATGTGGCGGGGACAGCATCCCCGTTGTTGATTTCGACGTCCTCGTCAAGGGCTCGGCCGACGAGCGTTCACAGGCGATCAGGGACCTTGGCAGGGCATGCGACGACTGGGGCATCTTCATGGTACGTATTTTAACGCTCTTCTTCATGCTACGTACTATGCATGCCTGATTAAGACTCGATTTAATCTGGCATGTAACGAAATGAAGGTGATAAACCATGGGGTGCCCGAGGCTCTCAAAGATGCTGTGATGAAGGAATGCAACGAACTGCTCAGTTTGCCAGAGGAGGAGAAAGCAGAGTACTTGGAGACAAGCCATTTGGATCCAATACACATAGGAACTGCTTTGTACCCTGCAGGTGATGGAGACCGGAACTTGAGGTACTTTTTCGTGAAGATGTTCGTTCATCCTGAATTCCACTGCCCTGCGAAGCCTGAAAAATTAAGGTACGTAGCTAGTATTAGTCAAACTATCTGTGCCACCTTCGACATCTTCCACCAGTGCATTATGAGTTACTTGGTGTCGTATGATCGTCAGGGACGTTGCGGCCCAGTTCGCGACACAGACGAGAGGCCTGATGTTGCAGCTCACAAGGGCGATTTCTGAGAGTCTGGCCCTTGATGGTGGCCGCATCCCTGAGGCCTTGAACCTTGACAACGGCTTCCAGAAGCTCATCCTGAACCACTACCCGGCGGACACCGGATCCAACGGCGTGGGTTCGGGGATTCCCTCCCACACTGACAATGGCCTCTTCACTCTAATCTTCGAGAACGGTGTCGACGGGCTCCAGGTCCAGCACAACGGGCAGTGGATCTCCGCCAAGCTCCTTCCCGGTGCGTTCTTCGTCCTCGTCAGCGATCAGCTCGAGGTACGTAATAACCCGATGATGACGGTGCACCTTATTTCTTGTCAGTTTGGTTCACGACTCAACTAAATATCACCAACGTGTTGAACCACTCAATCGTGCAGATAGTAAGCAACGAGAGGTACAAGGCTGTGATGCACCGCGTGGTGATCGGCGGCGAGCAGGCAAGGACCTCCATTCTCAGCATGTTCGCACCGGGCCTGGACACCGTCGTCGAGCCGGTCCAGGAGCTGGCGGCCGGCAGCCAGGGCCAGGAGTTCCGGGGCATCAAGTACCAAGAGTACGTTACTGCACATCGGCAGAGCAAGAGGGCCATGGGGCAAACGGCGTCGGCGATGGACGTCGTGCGGGCTCAGGTTCGCGCTGAACAGCTCATTTGAGAGTTTGTTTACTGTATGATGCATGATGCGCCAGTGACCACCGAATCACTGATTTGTTGTCGAGGCATCTGCATCGGTACCTGTTTCGAGAATAAAGATGGTTAAGGCTATATATATTTCCGTCAAGATGATGCTCGTGTTTCTGACTTGATACGTATATTTCCGTCAATGGGCCATCCTAGTTGAGGGATTCATAGTGGTCCCCAATTTTCACGGTCATTCATATTTTCAGGAAAGTTATATACATGGTACAAGGCCCAAGGATGTTTAAGCGGCTCCATGATTACATTTAGAGCTCAGTGTGCCACCGTAGTGATCATCCTGCAAATTGACATGTTGAAGCATTTCTGTCAGTTGTTCCAGTTGATCCGAGGTAGCTGTGGAGTGTGGACAGTTGGAGCCAAAAGAGATCTTCAGGTTCAGAAGTTGCCCTTTCACTGAAATGTTCTGGTTCAGCCGAATGAGAAAAGTTGGGGATATCTGAACTAATTGACAGGCAGATTGCTGCAGCACATGTGTTTTTTCCTGCAAATTTTCTACTCTGTACTGACAGGCAGCTATCATTGTGTAGTGAAACGCTCTTTTCACCGCTAATTTTCTATTCTGTTTTTTGAACAGATTTTATTTCCGAAAACATTCCCTATTCTGTTTTTCACTCTGTTAGCTGTCAAAAGAACCCTTGATATGGTTCACTGAGCTTCTCTCTGATGTTGCAATAACGATTACAACAGTTATTGTTAGAACTAATTCGTGAGGAACTGAAGCTGACAACAGTAGTGATCATCCTGCAAATTGACATGTTGGAGCATTTCTGTCAGTCGTTGTTCCAGCGAGAGCCAAAAGAGATCTTCCCGTTCAGAAAGTGCAGAACCGTTTGCTCTTCACTAAAATGTTCGTGTGTTCAGTGCGAATGAGAAAATTTGGGGAAATTGCCATTGATTTAGGGCCTGTTTGACACGGCTTCTGCAATGAATTTTGGATTCTGCTTCTGTCACTGTAGATACAGTAAAAATATTGTAGTAGAATCTGTTTTTTGTCAGAATCCATAATCCGGTGAAACGTCTCGTGGATTTTGTTACCGTAGCTACAGTAGATACTGTAGCAACATTTAGAGAAGCAGAATCCAGAATATGTTTTGCCAAAAAAAGGCCTTAAGCAGATTGTTACACCACGTATCTTTCCAAAAGAGAACTGAAGTCACTCGCAAATTTTCTATTCTGTTTTTTGAACAGATTTAATTTCCGAAAACATTCCCTATTCTGCTTGTCACTCTGTTAGCTGTCAAAACAACCCTTGTTATGGTTCACGACCGCGGACCAGTCAAACAGCGACCACCCACACGAAACGGTCCTCGCGAGGACGCCGCCGCGGCCGCTCCTTGCCTGGGTGGATCCGCATGGTGGCGACTCGCAAGCCCTGCTTCTCTTGCCACCCGCTCCCGTTGTCCTCGGCAACGAAGTTTCGCAGCATCATGCTTTCCCCGTACCTCCTGCGGCGCGCTGCGTGCGTCTCTCTGCCACCACGATCAAGACAGTGGGCCCGTCCGGCCGTGACGCTCCTCCGACACGCAGCCGTGACCGACTGACCGCCGTGCGACCCGAGGCATCCGCCGCACACGCGCCACCGGATGACTTCGCGGGCCGGCCCAGCCGCGCCGCACAAATCGTACGTGTCTCGGTTTGCCACCTGCACCCGTTGTCTTCTGAAACGACGCACGTCTCCGGTCGACCTACCGCTGCGTCTCTCTGCCGCGCTGCGCCGCCGTGCGCCCGTGCCACCACCACCAGTCCTCTGCCTGCACGGTCCGCATACTTGCCTTTGTAGCTATCCGAGCATCAAAACAGTGATGCTACGATGAGGCGCTGGTCCAACACACTGGCCGTGGCATCCGTCTGCACCTCATGCTTCACCGGCATATCGCTGCGCTTTTGGCGGCCCATCAAGCTTGCTGAGCCACGGGATTCGTGTTGCCGGTGCGAGTCGCCCGCTTGCTCGTGCGCCATGCTTGGACCGCCCGAGGCCTACAACGTCCGGCTCAACAAAATCACATTGTAGCATCCCGGTGGCCGGATGCTGTGCGAGGGAAAATACTGGCCGCCCGACGACGTGGAATCTCCCGGAGACGCTTTGGCTCATGATCCCGATCCTCTCTGTTTCCAACGACCCTCCATATCATTCACTTTAGGAATGGAGCTTGGCCGTCCAAAGCAAGTTGGCTGCGGGGGAAAACGTTACTTTGATCCGTAAGCACATGCATAGGAAGTTAGGAACTCACCTAGCTTCACACATATCCTGACTGTCTTGTAAACAAGGTTAATCATTACAATGGTTAGAAAACAAAACAAAGATGAAAGAAAACAAACAACGGAAAGACATGCTTGCAAGGAAAGGCTCTTCTCTCTGTTTTTGTTTCTTATCGTCATGCCACCAACAAAACAATGGACTCTCATCTGTCTCCCTCTATCTAAACGGATGGGATCCATGTATGCTGACCAGACTGTGATGCCTTTTTTTTGGGTGAGAGAGTGAGGAGCCTGTGCCAACGTGTTTGCTTCTACGAAAAACCAGCCTTATGTTTCCGTTTCACCTCCTCATACACACCATGCACCGTGCCCCATCACCTTCCCCTCTCCCTAGGATGATTAGATTACAAGTCATGCACTGACAGACAACATCTCTATGCTTGCAATGACCGTCAAGCCACAATGGGCTTGCAATGACAGAAAACATGTTACTTTGATCCTCAAGCACATGTATACAAACACACCTAGCTTCATGCATATCCTATCCATCTTGCAAACAAGGTTAATCATGACGTCAGTTAGAAAACAAAACAAATATATAATAAAACAAACACTGGAAAGAGAGGCTTGCGAGGGAAGTTGGTGAGTTGGCGTCGCACCGTGGACGCCTGTCCATGTTGTCTCTTCTCTCTGTTTCTGTTTCATGTAATCATGCCACTAATGAAACAGTGGACTCGAATCTCTCTTGCTCTATCTAAACGGATGGGATCCATGTATACCGACCTTACCATGACGCTTTTTTTTTTTGTGAGAACGAGGAGCGTGTGTCAACGTGTTTGCTTCCACGAAAAACGAGCCTTCTGTTTCTGTTTCACATCCTCACACACACATGCACCGTTCCCCATCACTTCCCCCCTCTCCCTAGCATGACTAGATTATAAAATTCGGCCCCGGCAGTCAGCATCTCTCTCTCTCTCTCTCTCTCTCTCTCTCTCTCTCTCTCTCTCTCTCTCTCTCTCTCTCTCTCTCTCTCTCTCTCTCTCTCTCTCTCTCTCTAGATCGACATAGCATAGAAGCGAAGTTACAGAGCAGCATCAGAGTCTCTCGTGCAGCCCTTTAGGTAAGCTCTCCCCTTCCCTCAGACACATACGCTACTCCTCCAATCCATCTTTACACGTTTGATTGATCCATCACTCATTCCCTCTTTTGTCTATGATATTTTTCGCTTCATTTGGCAGCCGTGCTTTTTTCCTAGGAGTATTCCAGCGATTAAGCTTTTGGGTGGCGGGTCTATGCACATGATGTCGACCTCTAATAAGTCCAACAGCGCCGCCGCATCTTCTCACCAGCACCGACAACAGGTAATCTCAACTCCTATATGGGTTTTCTTCGATATATGATCCTCACTACTTTATGGACCGAGGTGGTAATTGATGGAGCCATGTCTCTTGCATCTCTGATAGTCATCTTCTATGGGTGTGTATCTTTGTGACTGCCGATCTTTTGAGCATAGCAAGTATTTCGGACTAGGAGACGGGTAGATGTTTCTGTGGTTTCCATTTGTGCGTGATTTGCCATCTCTTGTGTGCCATGTGTACCATAGCTAGGAATTTAAAAATATCTGAGTTTTGTCAGGGCATTAAGATTGAAACAATCCAGTCCCTTGATATGTATATGGGAGCCGTCGTGATGTATTATATAATCAACTTGACCACAAAATATGGAGCAGCTTTTCATTTTAAATTAGCTACTTTGTTTAGCACTAGTGCTAGTCCTACTAAAGACGATTTTTCACATTCTAAATCACAGGCACAAAATATAGTCGTGTGAATGTTTCTCTGATTCTCTTTAGGGATTCGGGTTTCCGGCAAGGTGCCAGCAGTGGCGTTTGTGCCATGGACGGTGAGCAAGGCTGACTGGGGATTGGATTGTTATCCTTAGCAATCATTAGTCATGCACATATAATTAATTTCTTCTATGTGTATTTTTTCTGTATACTCATTGGTTTATCAGCCAAATTTAGATGACTATATCGATGCATAGCACTAGCAGTACCATTCAATGGGGGTATCTTTTTAGAAGTAATTCCTTTTACCCACCATTGCAATTCTGCATGATCCTGTACATGCCATTGTGGGGAACGCCACCTATGGCACCAGTGGAATATATGAGATTGACATTTTTTTTTCCCATGCAACGAAAAGTCTAAATAAAGTGCGTGAGGTTGCGCTAGAGTCCAAACGTGCATGCGGCCTTCCACCTGTGTGGCACGAAGCATATTATTTACTCCTCTAGAAAGTTTGAAATATTGCGTGTATCTTATATGATGTGAATTTTTACTTTTCTTTGTACCATTTTTGTTCTACATGACAAGACTGCTAAATATATCCCACATACAAATAGTTTTAGTGTGTCATATTCTTGTGTATTTGTTTGACTATAAATCAAATGGTTTGAACATATACATTTGCAACAAGAAAATGTTTGAAACACAAGTTTCTAGATCCCTATTATGTTTCTAGGAAACATAACATACCATATGTATGTTAATTTTGCTAAGAATATATGTATGTTAGGAACACATTACATAATAATTTTGCTTTCACATGCATGGAGATATGTAATTATATATGAATGGTTGCGTGCAGGATGCGGTTGAGACAATGGAGGAAGCGAGGAACGTGAAGCAAGCACATCAGCATGCGGCAAGTGTTAATGGGGTGTAGATGCCTCGACCGCAGCTGGAGGAGGCGCTCAAGTGCCCGCGTTGTGACTCCAACAACGCGAAGTTCTGCTATTACAACAACTACAACATGTCGCAGCCTCGCTACTTCTGCAAGGCCTGTCGTCGCTACTGTGGACCCAAGGTGGCACCCTCTGTAATTTACCCGTCGGCGGTGCGCGCCGCAAGAACAAGCGTTCTTCTTCTTCTGCTACTTCATCGGCATCACCCTCCAGCCCCAACACCACTACTTGGGCGATCAACAACAACATGCCTACATTGTCGGCATTGACGAGCTTCTCCAATGTGCTCCCCACATTTATGTCCCCTAGGTTCGAGTTTTCCTTGCCCTTGGCACCACCATTGTCCTTGTCCGCCAGTGTGGCACCGACACCAGCTCTAGCTCCTGGAGGTTCCATGATGACAACGCCATCATTCCTGGACCTACTAAGAGGAGGAGTTCTCGACCATGAGGGCAGTGGCGGCAACGGGATGGAGATGTCGCAGGTACCTTCGTTTGGATTCGGTGTCATGCAGCATGGCGTCATGGGTGACCACCATGGTGTGGCACCGATATGTGATGGCAGTGCAACTGCAACTACACAGTTGAGACTTGGGAGGGCAGCATCAGTGGGCATGTGCACAACATGGGCATAATAAGGATGATGGAAGTGCAGCGGGGTCAGATGGGCTGCAGCAGGTTGGTGCAGATCAACAAAGGGGAGGAGACCACATCTGAGCCCATGTAACAACAATGGTAGGAGACCAGGAGTGTGGAGGAGAAGGGCATGATTTGTGTGTGGTTGTGTGCACCACACATTTTAATTCTGTTCAGTTAAATTTATATGCATGAATTGTAATAAACCTAGTTATACTTCATGTCATAGTGGATTTCATTAATTCGTCCTTTTTTTTGTTATTTACTTTTTTGGGTCACCTCTTGTTTTTAATTATTTTTCGGGTCATTAGGGATTTTTTGTATCTTCGAACTTAATTTTGGTAGTCATTTTTTTTTTCAATTTTTTTTTTGACAACTAGGATCATATGGTACGCTTATGAAAAATTAAGATAATTGATGACAGTGATTATAAGAATTGAAATGGATTGATTTTCATATCTTCAATGAGGTCAAGAAAGCAAGAGAACACACAAACCATGCATGGTCAGTATACGTTGCCGTCACTAGGAAGTCAAGCATGACGAGGCCGCCTGCCGTCAAGGGCCTCAACGTCGTCGGCGTCACCCTGGAGTCGGCGCCGGCTGGACAGGGACCAGCACCTCACAACTTGGACCCAGGAGGAGAGAGGGCCCACCATCGGGCACATCTCTCGGCCACCGAACCTGCCAGTCATCTCCCCCGCATGCATACACAGATGAGTGGCAAGTCCAGGGCGAGCTGTTCCAGCTCGATGCCATGCTCGCCATCGAGCTCTCCTCTGCTATCGTGGCCCTGTGCCTTATGACTAGTTTGACGGCAACCGACTGTCGGTCAGCTCACCAATCTATGCCACACGAGTCCGAACTGTCAAGACTCGGGGCTGGTCGCTGTTCCAAATAGCAACCACTCCTGCTCCTTGTGTGTGGACGTCGCCTCCTCTGCACGCCATGCCTCGCCAGAGGGCCGCCATGTTCCAAATGACTTCGCTAGCTGTCCCATCTTAGAATCCTGTCGCGGGGGGCAATGCCATGGAGCTCGCCATGCCATGTCGCCGGCATTTACCGTTCTCTGCTGACGTCGTTTGTCATCTGCAGCGAGCTCGCCCAGCCGTGCCAGGGATGCCGGCGTGTTTCGCCGGTGACAGGCGTTGTCGCTGACGAGTTGCTCCTTCCCAAGCTTTTTGACATTGCCGAGGAACTCGGCGTGCCGGCGAGCGCGTGCAGCTTCTTGTCGTACCTGTCGGTGCCCAAGCTTTTCGACCTTGGCGAGCTCCCGTTCCCCGCCGACGTCGACCTCGACGAGCCTGTGCGCGGCGTTCCGGGCATGGAGAGCTTCCTGCGGCGACGAGACCTTCCCAGTTCGGCAGTTCGTGACGCCGTCTCAACGAGACGAACGAAGTCGACCCAGTGCTGCATGTGCTCGCCAAGCTTAGCGCGCACAGCGGAAAAGCACGGGCTCGACGGGCAGGCGGACCGGCCCGTCGTGTACGTGAGCTTGGGGAGCCTCGCCGTCATGTCGCATGATCAGTTCTTCGAGTTCTTGTCCGGGCTTGTCAGCGCGGGGCACCCCGTCCTCTGGGTTCTCCGGCCGGACATGATTGGCCCAAACCAGGACACCGCGCTCCAAGAAAAGACAAGGCGCGCGTCGTGCCGTGGGCGCCGCAGCGTGACGTGCTGCGGCACCGCGCGGTGGGGTGCTTCCTGACGCACTGCGGCTGGAACTCGACGCCGGAGGCCATCTCCGAGGGCGTGCCCATGGTTTGCTGGCCCTTCCGTGCCGACCAGCAGATCAACAGCAGGTTCATGGGAACTGTTTGGAGGACGGGGCTGGACATGAAGGACGTGTGCGATAGAGTCGTCGTGGAGAGGATGGTGAGGGAGGATATGGAGTCTGCTGAGATCAGAAGCGCGGCACAGGCTCTGGCGCAGCAGTTGAGGCAGGACATCGCTGTTCGCTGATCGATGAAGGCTCGTCGGCAACGGAATTTCAGAGGCTCGTCACGTTCATCAGAGATCTCAGTAACAGCAAGCCGAGCGAAAGGCCCGAGCTTAGTCACGCTCATCAGGCTCTGGCAAGCGGCTCCTTGACTGACTACATTTAGTGATGTTAGTTGTGATCATCCTGCAAATTGGGATGTTGGAGGATTTCTGTCAGCTGTCGCAGCTGATCCGAGGCAATAGTGGACAGTGAAAGCCAGAAGAGATCTTCAGGTTCAGAAGTGCAGAACCCTTCACTGAAATGTTCTTGTTCAGTGCGAAGGAGAAAATCTGGGGATAATGCCATTGAGGCAGATTGTTACACCATATTGCCATTGAGGCAGATTGTTACACCACATGTCTTTTGGAAACAGAGCTGAAGTGCGATTCCGTGCCTGACAGGCAGCTATCCTTGTAATGAGACGCTCTTTTTCATGCAATTTCGCTACTCTGTTTCTTGAAAAAAAAAATCCCTACTCTGTTTTTCACTCTGTCAGTTATCAAATCAATCCTTGATACGGTTGGGTGGCGTGCAGAAACTTAGTACTAACCGAAGATGATACGGATGGGTGGCGTGCAGAAACTGAAACATGATGTTGGTAGTTTTCACCAGTAAAGTGACACTCCGATATCACGGTTACTCTTTCATCAGTGGAGTGAAACCATATGATCTCCCACGTCTTGCAGATAAAAGTTCGTTGAAACTTTGCAAGACTGTGAACACACAGAACCAAATGAACCGAACGAAGCCATTGCATACCGATCAGAGCCGAAAGTCGATTATAAATATTCGTTGATAAATGTTACACGATAGATTATACACAAAACAGTACGGCAGTTTTCTTTGGCCAATTACACGAGCTCGGTTTAGAGCGAACACCAACAACACAAAGAGAACAATCAAGAACGATAAGCCTTGCGTCGGAGAGGACTCGGCGTGGTCGCGCGTCCACTCTCATTTGTAGCCTGCGTCGGTGGCCGACTGGACCACGGCGCAATCGAGGCCAGGCTTGGCCTCTCAGTGTGTGGACGGAGCCGCGAAATGCAGTCCGGGCCGAAGAGGCCTAGGACCAGGACTGCGCCAACGGAGCGTGACTGTTTCTTGACGTGCGACCTACAGGCCTATGCTTGATGACAAACTCCACCATGAACCACTCGGAGCTAACATCGTTCTTGTTGCTACGGGAGGAGAGTCATGGATGCGGAAGTTGGACCCAAGAGCAGGTCAGGGCAAGGAGAGCGCACGCACAAAGCCCTGGGCACAATGACGGCAGCGAGAGCAGAGAGCAGAGCTGGTGGGGCGATGCGGAATTTCCACCACTTGTATTGGCGCTGGATTTCAAAGTCGGTTTGCAAGATGCAAATTGCGTCCTCTGCTTAACAAAATAGTTTGAAATCGTAACTCATTTTGAACGTGTTAAGAATGCATTTATTTATGGGAGCACCACACAATCTGTAGGTGACCTTTCTTAGATAGATGTAAATACAAAAATACCACTTCAAGGTATACATTTATTTATGTTGGGTCATACATTCAGTGGGCACAATATAGATTGTGGCCACAACACAAGGAAACACTAGAACACCATTGTCTGCAAAGCAGCTTGAACTGAACCAATCAACGTGAACGACAGAAAAAAAAAAAGGCTCAACACTAGATAACCACTCATTCTACCAGATGTTCACGGGTAGACCTCAATGATGGAGCGAATACCAAGGGGTATGATTTTGTAGTCGCTAAATCCAGCTTCAAAAATAATCTTCTTCCACTCTTGCTCATCTCGCTCGGCGCCATTAATAAACATGATGAAGAGATCAAAAAAGACTTGTGTCTCCGTGTGCTTTAGATCGGACGTCCGTGATCCGACCACCATGTCAAATATTATGACTTTTCCTCCTGCATCTCGCGGAGGAATAGCTTTTCTGCAGTTTCTTAATATCTTGACACACTCATCATCACCCCAATCGTGCAAAACCCACTGCAACCAAATAAGCATAGATGAAGAAACTCAACATCAATAACAAATAACCATGTTGACTTTGTCATAATGTAGTTGGCACTAGTGCATTATAAGACCTTAGTTTATTTGCCTTTCAGTTCCGGATATATATGACTATTATAAGTACTAGTCGCAATTGCATTACTCAATAACAATTAACCATGTTAACTTGGTCATAATGTAGTTGGCACTAGTGCATTATAAGACCTTGGTTTATTTGCTTTCAGTGCCGGATATGACCATTATATGTACTAGTCGCAAGTGCATTATAAGACCCCAGTCGTGCCAAATATTTTCATATGTGCACACAATAATAAAACTATACTGTACAAAGATAAGTACCAAGGGCATACAGTATATATACCTTGAGA
The DNA here is from genome assembly GCA_007726485.1 of Eragrostis curvula. NCBI lineage: Eukaryota > Viridiplantae > Streptophyta > Magnoliopsida > Poales > Poaceae > Eragrostis > Eragrostis curvula. Next base: position 25,795,639 of record CM017442.1, read on the forward strand.
AAAACAGCATTTGTCGAGGGAATGCTCTCAAACATGTCACCAGCGATGTACTTCACGTTGGTTCCAGTCCAGTGGGAGCACCGGCCACGACGTGTGGGAGGTCCAGCACGCTGCACTTGATGTGAGGAAACGCCTCTGAGATGGCCTGGCTTGCGCCACCGAGTCCAGCGGCAACATCATTCAATGAGCTTATGCCATGGAAGACGTCGCCACACTCCTTGACTATAATGTCCATGGTGAAGCCGCTGTCCGCGACCATCCCGTCGTCACAGAGCTTGGCAAATTTCTTGTTGTGGCCAGCAAAATCCCATACATTCTTCCCATGCGTCATCTTGAAGAGGGCCGGGTCCGGTAGCTCGCGCTGGAACCACTTGCCGAGGCCGAAAAACGGGGACACAAAGAAGCTATCAACCATCAAGCTCAGAAAGGGACTATAGTTCGTGGAAGTTACAAGAAGGCGAGACGCTGATGTGAGCCCATAAACCTGCTCGCTGCTGCCGGCAGGGAGCTCGACGCTGAAGACACCGGTGACTGTGAGCACGCGCATGAGGCGCCGCAGGCAAGAAAACTTGGACTCGTGAAGCGTGATTTTGGTGACTATCTGGGGTAGGGTGGCGGTGCCACCATTGTCGTGGATGGCGTCGGCAATGCATAGGTCCAGCGCGGATTTGAGCGCCATGGACTTGATGTAGCCGAAGGTGTGGTGCCAGAGCTCAAGCTGAGCATCCAGTGTGGCTTGGTTCTTTGGGGACGGGGTGATGAGTGCCATGCTACAGTGCTACGGCTGTTTTCCTTTCTGATGGATGGACGATGTGGATGTGGATAATCACGATAGGCTCTTTATACAGGCATGATGCGTTGATGCTGCGATCAATCAGATGAACTTTCAGCATCTACTGATTCCTAGTCTTTATTTTTAGCAACTGACAGAGATGCCCTTCAACAACTGCATAACTTATTGTGTTCTGTGATTCAGATTTCCATTTTTTGCGAGGAGTGATTCAGATTTCCATTCACACTGATCCTGCAAACAAAGGAATCAACTGATGCTCATGCATGTTGTCTTCCCTGATAGCATCTTTCGAGCTATATGCTCAACATGAGGTCAAGAACACGACAAAAATGTTTCACATGGCACAATTTCACATGACCTCACTCATATAACCACACGGCTAGCATAAAAAATCTAACTATATATTGTTAATGCTGCATTATCTTCGAGGCCTCATTAATTTAATGTCGTAATATATGTAGGTAATTCATGAATTTCTAGCCACATTATCTGCTCATTGCAGGGCTAGGTTTTGTTTCCTACAGGGAAAGATTATTAATTGAAGTTAATCATGATATATCAAATAATGTATCTAGAAACTTAATCCTTTACGTTAGATGGTTGACCCATTTAATGGCGCAAATCCTTTTTTTTATCTTGACTAATGGGGAAAAAATCAGGGATGTTATATTCGTTTCTTGTATTTTCCAAATGTTCGGATATTCCCTGTACACGCTTTGAAGTATGATATTATCTTCTTTTTTTTGCGAGTTGGACGGGAGCTTTATTGATCAGGTGATAGTGTTACAAGAGGAGTTCACAGACTCTGCCTCAGCAACGGAGGCAACACAATCCAGGAAATTAACAAAAGACACACAACTACATGCGGCCTGATCGCCCATTGAGCAAGTTCATGGGTAAATTTATTCTGCTCCCTTCCGACCTTTGACACAACCAGACGTTGAAGTAGCTCCCCTTCACCACGAAAATCATGGACAATTACTGAAATTGTTGATATGATCGATCTTCGCCAGTAGTGATGAGCTTATATATCAACAACTCCAGAACAGTCACACTAGAGGAACATGTCTCGATCAGTCCATCGACTAGCTAAGAGGAGACCCTCCAGGCAGGCCAAGGCTTCAGCTTCCTCTCCGCATTGTCACATTGAAACAGAACTCACCAAGCCGTCAGTAGGGGCTTACCCAAAGCATCCCTGATGACCACACCCACTGCAGACTGTTTTGTGGAATCATGGTAAGCGCCATCCACATTAATCTTGAGACTATCAGATGGTGGAGGGTTCCATACACTCGCTAGTCCTCTTGTCACCGTCCGGCATGCACGAGACTGTGTTGCCACATTCTGCTTCCCCTTCCCTTCTGGCACCAACCGCTCATTTCGGATCTTAGTGCTGAAGCATGAGGGCAAACAACAAAGCATAATGAACATCTTCCACACTAGCGCCACACAACTGGAAAACACTTTGCTGCTCTAGATGGTGATAATACTTGTTTTCACCAGTTGGGATATGCCATTCTGGATAGCTTTCCAAACAAACACTTTCACCTTTGGTGGAACCGACGCCTTCCAGAATTCATGCCATACTCTCCGATCACCTGAACTCGCAGAGCTACTGCCCATCGCAAATGTATCTTAGTGGATTTGCATAGCTAGCTTATAGGCACCCTTCACTATGGAAAATCCTGACTTCTCATAGTTCCATGCCACCACATCAACATGATGATTGAAAGGCAACTTGATCTTTAGGATTTGATCAGTATCACAGGGATACAAATACGTCCTACGCACAGAAGTCTCATCCCTTTGAAATATTCTTGATTCAGGAATTTCTGTTGTGTTGTATTTATATATAATATAATGTATGGCAATTTTAAAAGTAGCGAGTTGTATTATTTATGAATAAATTTATTCCTTGTTTTAAAAGAAATATATCAATGACAAATAACAAATAATTGTTGTATATCCTAGAGCTCTGGCTCAAGGTAGATATGATCATGATATCTAGTGTAGAGAAGGGAAAAGTGATGATATAATTCATCTGAACTTACGGTATGTTGTTCCATCCCTACTATGATCGCCACATCAAACGAACGTCGTCTTCTCGTCATGGAGTTTTGGCACAACTTTGATGATGACATCACGGCGATGTCCATGAATCAAAATATGTAAAAAGTTCCTATTTTGTGCTTGGTTGCAACTGAAGAAGAAGAACTAGAAGAAAGGTGCTAGAATTTGATCAGAGAGAGAGAGAGAGAGAGAGAGAGAGAGAGAGAGAAAGGGGGGAGAGAGAGACTCAAATATTCTCATATTTTCCTTTCGGTTTCCTGTGAAAGAAGCACTACTACAAAAAAAATCTGGGATATCCATCCAGTGTGTTGCAAAGACTTGCAGAAATATAATTTCTATACATTGTATTCAAATTATATAGAACCATTCAATTTTTCTTTGATTTAACAAAGTGTGCCTAAACTCATCAGAACACGATGATGTGTTGTTATATTTTGGTTCTAGACACAAAGGGCTACATTTAATGTAGTAGGCTGAAATGATTCAAAGGCACAAATGGTGATTGTCCCAACTACTATTCAGTAATATCGGTGTATCGTGCCAAAACACTAATAATATTAGTGTCACGCCTGCAGGGTAGTTTGATGGTAGCACAAATTGACACAAGGGGAAATACTGATTCAGGCAAATCGCCCTATGATGTCCAATCTGAGCTATGTGTTCGTGTTACTCATGAAAACTTATGATCCAAGAGCTTACAGGGGGTGGATGCAAGCTAGAGGGGTTCCTAGTGAGCGTGAGTGCGTGTGCATTACAAGTGTTGGTGAATGAAGACTACTGGAGGTACAAGAGGTTACCAGTGAGTAGGAAAAATGGCCGAGAGACCTCAACTGTGCGTTGATGCTGGATCAATCAGATGAACTTTTCTACATCTACTGATTCCGTAGTCTTTATTTTAAGAAACCTAGGAATGCCCTTCAACAACTGCATAAATTATTGTGTTTTGTGATTAAGAATTCCAATCACACTCCTCCTGCAAACAAAGGAATCAACTGATGCTCATGCATGTTGTCTTTTTTCTGATGGCATCTTTCGAGCTATATGCTCATCCACGTTTGACAACAATTAAACATGATTCAATGCTCCCAAGATTGTTTGTCCTGACCCATGTCTCAAGACAATGAACGAATGATGCCTGCTGATGCTCATTGATGTTGTCTTTGCTGATGGCATCTTTGGAGTTATATGCTCATGCGGGTTATTTCCTTGTGGTCTTAGAAAATGGAAACAATTACGATTCAATGCTCCCAAGATTGTTTGTCCTGACCCATGTCTCAAGATAATGAACGAATGATGCCTGCAGAAAGGGCGAATGCATTGGATCCACCGCTAGTTTGCCGCCATGCATCCTACATGAATCAAAATGTGCAAAAAGTTCCTATTTTGTGCTTGGTTGGTTGCAACTGAAAAGAAGAACAGCCAGAAGAAAGGCGCTAGAGAGAGAGAGAGAGAGAGAGAGAGAGAGAGAGAGAGAGAGAGAGAGAGAGAGAGAGAGAGAGAGAGAGAGAGAGAGAGAGAGAGGTAGGGAGAGAGACTCAAATTATCTCATATTTTTCTTTGGATTTCCTGTGAAAGAAGCACTACTACAAATAAATCTGGGATATTCATCCAGTGTGTTGCAAATGGTGATTGTCCCAACAACTATTCAGTAATGTTGGTGCATCATGCCAAAATACTAATTAGCGTCACACCTCCACGGGATTTCGATGGCAGCACAAATTGACATAAGGGGTAATACTGATTCGGGCAAATCGCCCTACGACGTCCATTCTGAGCTATGTGTTCGTGTTACTCATGAAAACTTATGCTCCAAGAGCTTACAAGGGGTGGATGCAAGCTAGAGGGTTCCTAGTGAGCGTGAGTATTTGTGTGTTACAAGTGTTGGTGAATGAAGACTACTGGAGGTACAAGAGGTTACAAGTGAGTAGGGAAAATGGCCGAGAGAGCTCAACTGATGCGTTGATGCTGGATCAATCAGATGAACTTTTCTACATCTACTGATTCCGTAGTCTTTATTTTAAGAAACCTAGGAATGCCCTTCAATAACTGCATAAATTATTGTGTTCTATGATTAATAATTCCAATCACACTCCTCGTGCAAACAAAGGAATCAACTGATGCTCATGCATGTTGTCTTTTTTCTGATGGCATCTTTCGATCTATATGCTCATCCACGTTTGACAACAATTAAACATGATTCAATGCTCCCAAGATTGTTTGTCCTGACCCATGTCTCAAGACAATGAACGAATGATGCCTGCTGATAGGGCAAATGCATTGGATCCACCACTAGTATGCCGCCATCCTACATGAATCAAAATGTGTAAAAAGTTCTTATTTTGCGCGTGGTTGCAACTGAAAAAGAAGAACATCAAGAAGAAAGGGGCTAGAGAGAGAGAGGGGCTATGTGTTCGTTGTAGATTGCACATCTAGCAAAAAAAATCTAATTATTGTTAGTGTTGCATTATTTTTATGCCTCCTTAACTAATGCATTATCAAACTGTTGTGAGCTATGATAGGTCATCTGGAGCTATACTGGAGAACATACAAGAGTCAGGTCGCCACGGTCAATGCTATCAACGGGGAAAAAGAAAAGACATGGACACAATAATGAAATAAAATTCCGTATGTGTCATCTTTATTTTCTACTAGCAATTTACCCATGCGTTGCAACACACGACTATACTGAAAAATTCAATTTTTCCTTGATGTTAGCCAAAGAAAAATAGCCATGGGTGGTGTTGCCAGAGGCAGCAGGCCCTTGGTGCGGGCGGTCGCCGGCCGGAGACAGAGCTGGGGGTGCAACTCACACTTGCTTATTTTGTGCAACTCACAGCTGGGGGCGCAACTCACAAAATAAGCTGATCTTATCCTCAAATAATTCCCTATTGTTCAATTATGAGCTCCCTCATTTCTGATCTAAGAGCTTCGTTGGGATCGCAGAGGCTTTGATGTAGAGCGATTGCAGGCCACACCGCCCAGGCACTTCCTCCATGTATTGCAGGCCTGTGATATAACGTGATGGAATTGCTCTGACTATACGGTGATTAACATTGTGCAAAGCATCACGTAAATCCGTGGTTCATCAGATATTGACAAAGCATACCATAGGGCACGGTGCCATCAGTACTGCGCACTAAGAGCATCTCCATCATATAAAGATAGTTTTTCCCACACAGGCAGAGGAGTTGTCACCGGCTTGCAATTAACCATATACCGACACGTTCCAAAATTTCTGAAGTATACTTGGCCTGAGAGAGAACAATACCATCAGCATGTCGCACTTCAATGCCAAGGAAATAATGCAATGCTCCAATATCTTTCAAGGTAAAGTCCTCCCTTGAGTTCTTCAACAAAGCTTCAAACATTATATTGTACCTACCGATGTTTTTTTGTTTTGGAAGATGGAATCGATTTCCATTAATTCAAAGGTGATCTGAGATTGTCGGCTAAAAGTTCTTCAGCAAAGCATCAAACATTTTACCTACCCATGTTTTTTTTTATTGAGATGGAATCGATTTCCATTAATTCAAAGCCGATCTGAGTTTGTCGGCTAACAGTGAGATTATATTACATCACGCGGAGCTGACACCACGTTTACCAATACTACAGCTCCAAGACAAGCCAATCTGTGAGCTACGACATTACATGATTTTGGGGAGTACGTTCACACCATTAATTTTTCTTTGTTTGAACAAAGGGGGCCAAAGATGTAGCACCCTTCTGTCTTCCAGCAGCGGCTCACGCCGCACATGCTTAATTAGCATACTTTCCATTTGCTGAAACACATGCCAAGATCTAGCTCAAACGGTTTTCAAAGGACAAGCTCGAAGCCCGCCTTCAAGTTAAGTTATTTCCTCGAGGTCTTAGAAAATGGCAACAATTAAACATGATTCAATGCTCGCAAGACTGTTTGTCCTGACCCATGTCTCAAGCCAATGAACGAATGATGTTTGCTGAACGGGAGAATGCATTGGATCCAGCATGCTAGTATGCCGCCATCCGACATGAATCAAAATGCGTAAAAAGTTCCTATTTTGTGCTTGGTCTTAGACATATGTAGCCGTTGTGTCTTCCAGCTGTAGCTCACGCGGCACATGCTTAAGTAGCATACTTGGCCGCATTTGGAAATTAGTAAATGGCTCATCTAATCTGAAGCAGATACCGATGCTTGGCCGACCAAACACGTGCAGAGTCCCATTATATAGCATCACTTCCGACGAGAACTCAACAAAGAATCACGTCCGTGCAACGATACCTACTGATGGAGCTACCGCCGCCATGGACCTCTCTCCTTGGCGCCGTGCTCGCCACCGCGGTCTTCCTGGTCATGCACAGTCGTCGCGCGCGCAAGTACAACCTCCCACCAGGCCCTCGGCCGTGGCCGGTGATCGGCAACCTGATCCTGATGGGCGAGCTCCCGCACCGCTCCGTCCGCGAGCTCTCTGCACGGTACGGCCCGCTCATGTCCCTTCGGTTCGGCTCCGTCCCCGTCGTCGTGGGCTCGTCCGTCGACGCTGCCAGGTTCATCCTCAAGACCCACGACGTCTCCTTCATCGACCGGCCCAAGATGGCCTCCGGCCGGTACACCGCCTACAACTTCTCCGACCTGGTGTGGTCGCCGTACGGCGCGTACTGGCGCCAGGCGCGCAAGCTGTGGCAGAGCAAGCTGTTCAGCGCCAAGCAGCTGAAGCTGCAGGAGCACGTCCGGCACGAGGAGATGCGTGCCATGCTGCGCGACCTGCGTTCGACCGCTGGGCACACGGTGGTGCTTAGGGAGCACCTGCTGTTGCTCAGCCTGAACGTGATCTCGCGCATGGCGCTGGGGAGGAAGTACGTCATCGCGGAGGGCGCCACCGGGTCACCAACGACGCCGGAGGAGTTCAGGTGGATGGTCGGTGAGTTGTTCCTCCTCAACGGCGTGCTCAACATCGGGGACATGATCCCCTGGCTCGACTGGCTAGACCTGCAAGGCTACGTCCGGAGGATGAAGAGGCTGGGCAAGATGTTCGACCGCTTCCTGGAGCACGTGGTGGAGGAGCACAAGGAGCGCCGGACCCGGGAGGGAGACAAGTTCGTCCCCACGGACATCGTGGACCTGCTGCTGGAGCTCGCCGACGACCCCAGCCTGGAGGTCCCCATCGACCAGGATGGCGTCAAGGGATTCGCTCTGGTAAGACTACGAGAATTCACTCCGGTCCATTTCAGTCAAAAAAATGCTTTAATGACGTCTTACACATGACATGAGGAAATTAAATTGAACCAACTTTAATCTCCCCATGGAAATAAAGACGAAAACTCTAGAGCAGTTTTACAGTCCAAAATAATAGCCATTAGTTTTGAAAAACTAATGACTATTAGTTTAATCCGACAGTCTAGATTTAATATAAAAAATATACTATTAATGCCCGTGCGTTGCCACGGGCTGTTAAGAAAAGAATTTATAAATAAATTATGAATATCAGTTTTTTAAACAAAATGAAACCTGATCCCTTCAAGTAAATGTCCAAAAGAGGCCCGTGATTTTTTTTATTGTACAACAAAAACACACATAGGATTCATTCCCATAATATGCATCACATGGTACAATTTTGGTGAAATTGCGCAATCTTATTCTGACTCCCTACCTTCTTCACCACCTGCTCTTGTAATTGGGCACCTTCCAACCGAATATCATTGATCAGCAGCGCCATCAACAAATGATCCACCCCATCAGGTTCTATCTTGGAGATGACAGTGGCGCGATTATGGTCCGACCATCTACCAGCCAGTCGAATACCATCTAGACATGCTGTGACTTTGGCTTCATCGTCATCCCTGCAATAGAATAATACACGGGTAGCCGTTAGAAGCGGCTGGCTCTAATGATCACGGGTAATAACGCCCAGGCCAACTGCTCCGGTTTGCTCATTGTAAGCACCATCCACATTCACCTTCAGGTTTTCATCATCCAGTGGTACCCATCTCAACACTTACCTGCAAATAAAAAAGAATGCTTTCAGCTCTGGATTTGCCTTAGCATGAAAATGATTAAAATTTTGTAATATATATAGGAATGATCACTCTTCCACTCATATTGTACCATTTTCTGCTGATTTTTAACTATGAACGAAATCTTTTCAAATTTGTGACATTTTTAGGGCTAATAAGAAAATGATAGCCCGAGAAAAAGAAAAAAAAATCATACTGCTATCATTGAGTAGAAAGAGGAGATAGAATGCATTAAAGAATCTTCTTATAATAGGCCCTACACCAAAACTAAACAGTTGCAAGCTGTCATTTCCTTCTATTGACAGGATACTAACATCGATCCATACTTCATACTTCACTAAATACATATTCCACGTTAATATTGATCCAGGCATCAAAAGCAAAACCTCAAGTTGATCTCTAAGATGACCCATCGCAGGATGGAAAAGTAATGTTACCTTGCAATTCAATCTATTTTATTGTTATTCCCTTGTGAACTGAAAAATAAACAGAAATCAGAGCCCACATTAGCATGCAAGGAAATAAAAAAGGGGGAAAAATGCAGAATACAGGGGGGAGGGGCAGCGAATGTACTCTTGCAGCAAAAATATAACTCTCCACTCTTGATATGCATTGAGTCTTTATAAAACTGATCTAATATTAATCTACATACTTGAAGAGGAGCTGAAGTACTCCAGCTCCTTGAACTCAACAATACTTTGGTGACTTCTCAATTTGTTGACCATATCCATATTGTAGTGTTTATGTAACAGAGTTGCCAAGAAAACTCTGTTACACCAATTTTAAACATTTTCGCACTGAACAGTATTGGTTTTTGAAAGTAATTTTGTATGTCTTTATTTTGAAGTTGTAGGATAGTGTTTTACTTTGAAAAGGAAAAGAAAACTCTATCCAAATTAATGCAAACAGCTATTCAAGAGTAAGTGGATTGTTAGCAGTTATATATACCTTCAGACAGTCACGCTCTGAGAAAGCACATTTCCTGCCTTCTGTCACGCTCTGAGAAAGCACATTTCCTGCCTTCCTTGATGCAGTCCACAGCCATGTCCACCATACCATTGTATAGTTTTTTGACCAAGATCAAGGTGCATGTCGTTTGACCAACACAAGCCATTACCCTTATTCATTTGCCTTGTACGAAAGTAGGTTCTCCTTCCTTGATATGCAGGGTGTACCAAGGTTTCAGACAATCTGCAGTTCAGATTTTCAGTTTTTTTAGGCTGGCTTGACTGAACAATGTAAGAAAACATTGGATAAAGAACATATAATTGATTTAAAACTCTAGGTCGATTCGATCATCCTAAGATGCTGAGAATGTAAGTTAATTCAATCCATGATTCCTGGTGAAGAAGCAATCAGATTAACAAAACACCAATGTTGTGCCAAATAAATGCAAGCCAGATACCATATCTCAACTTCAATTATAGTTTCACTGTCTTTAACCTTTGGTTATTATTTGGATTATTCTATGCATGAAGTAAATTCAGATGTTTACAAGAAATAAAATAAAGTAGTACTGCAGTATCGTACACTATATCTCTGTGATGTTGCATCTAAGTAATCTGACTCCTCTGCCTGATAGAAAGAGACAATTCAACGCAAGTATCCATGTAACTCAGACATGGCTGCGAATTTTAACAGAAGTAACAAGCCAAAATCCTGAGAGCAAAACGGCATCAGTACTCCCGCGCTTGCTCAGCTTGCTCCACTCCATGTTTCAGTTGCAAGACGAAGAACCACAACTCAAAATCAATCAAGCAATCTAATGCATGAAACACTATTAGACTGCCAAGTGAAAACCTCCTTCTGATTCAAGATGATCGATGCGAAGGACTAATGAGTACAATAAAAAACAAAAATATATGAAAATCAGGGGTCGGAGCGTGGGCAGCCTCACCTGAGCCCCGCAGCCCCAAAGCCTCGTCGTAAGCCGTGAGTGCGTCGCCGTCGCCGAGTTCGGCATCAATGTCACCGCTGTCGAGGGAGATGATGAGGTGTCGGAGAGCAGTGGGCGGCACGTCGGCATGGTACCCTCCGGAGTTACTCACGATGCGGCGACCTGTACCTGATGGCCAGGATCTTGTTCTCGAGCGTGACTTCGTCATCGCCACCGTCGCCGAGCTCGTCCGCGTGAGCGGTGTTGGCGTCGCCGTTGGTCTTCGGGGACACCAGGGCCGCCTCCTCGTCCTCCAGCCCCACCGCCGCCAATGCGGCACGCGGCGGACGCGTGATGCTAGCTTCCGGAGGCGGCGGCAGGTAGGGTTTGGTGAGGGAGAGGGAGATCGGGAGGAGGAAAGAACGTGAGAATCGGGACGCCGAGGGAAGGGAAGGAGACGGGGCGAAGTGGGCGCCGCGCGGGTCAGAGTGCAGGCGGGCCCACATGTGGCCGTCGATTTTGACCGAGGCGCGACGCACGGGAGTGAAATCAGAAGGTAAATAATAAGAGTATAAGTATAAGCAAAAGTGCCCGTGCGTTGCCACGGGCTAGAGAAAAAAAAATCCCTCCAAATTAATTTGCTTCGCTCATAATTGTCACCTTTTAGAAAAGTTTTTATGAAGCCTTTGTATTTTCCGTCGCTCACTTTATAGACCGTCAAAAATGGCGGGCTAAATCCAAGCATGTCGACCACTTTTTTCAACACAAGTTTCAGACCAAATGACATCCTTTTTTCAAGGCATCACATTATTAATATCTATAGTTTTACCAATTTATAGGGACATATTTATCTAGTTAATATACACCGCCTCAAACAATGTTTCCCAAAAAAAACAATAATAAACAAATAAGAGTTCTTTTGCAAGAGAACTGATTGCTTATGTTTAGCTCAGATGCAGTAGGTCAACACTGCATCCTCTGCCTAGAGCAGCAGGAAAAGGTTGGAGAAGACATTGGAGTTGAATTTCTTGGTGCAGCTTCGTGATCATGCAGTTTGGAATTCATTACCTTTTGCTCTCCCTCCCCTTCCCTTCTGCCTCCTTACCTTTCCTCGCCAGTACTATAGAACTCATGTCTATTGTTTATGAGCACACCAAAGAACAGACAAATCAAAATAACTCGGTATCATCAAGAGTATCCACAATCTGTTTGTTTTTCATCTCAATCAGGCACACAAAAGGGCCATGACAAAAACCCCAATAATATGAATATACAACATAATTTTGTCCTACACATCTTATTATTTACACTTGCTACAAATGAATCTACAGTTACAAATAAAAAAACGTACAGAAAATGAATTTGTGTCGCATGGCAAAAGGAAACTCAGACACTTAAGGAGTCAGTTGTGGAAGATATAACGAAAAGCTGAACCAACCCATTAACCCCGCGAAGAATCATCAACCTTGCATCAATGTATGTACCACATACAATCTTTGATAAATCGAACATCTCAGGTGGAGTCTGTGTACGGACCTCGTGCAGGACATTTTGTGTAGAAATGACTTTCAAGGTAGAATTTCAGCTCAACGATACATCAAAGTCATCCATGTCAATGCTGACTGTGGGGAGGCTAGCTGGCAGCTCTTTCATTTCTGAAACTTTCCTCCATTTACCATGAAGATATCTCCTTAAAGATCTGGGAGATGTAATCCGACTCTCTTCACTGTCATGTTCATTAATATAAATCCTAAATAGAAGAAAGAGAGCACTGAGTTGTCAAATGATATAGTTTTGGGGTTTCATGAATAATAGATTATCAGGGTTTGTCGCCAACATTAAGAATAAAAGATTCCAACCAGCACCCCAGTGCCTATCTAGGATATAAGGAAAATGATAAAAGACACTATCACATTGTGTTAAGGAATGTTATGTTGATAAATGAACAGAAGTATAAATCCTTGCCTGCAGACCAACATTCCCGAATGGTTGTGAATTTTGGCAGAGAATTGGTTGAAGGAACTCGTACAAACATGATGGATCATTTCCCTGAAATAGAGGATGCCTGTAATTGAAACAACAGTTCTCAATTGCAATTACAGAAACTTAAAGAAATTGAAGTTACTCCACATGTGGCATTTTATCTCGAAATTAAATGATTTCAGTAAATTTGAACAGCTCTATGTAATATAACAATATTATAGGTGAGGAGGATATCTAATATTTTGCAGTAATAAAATATTGCTCTGAAAGTCAGAGGATAGTGGAGCATAAACTTTCATTAGGTTGTCCTGTTAGTTAAGCATGTCATTTCTATATTTCTGTACTTAATGCCATCAAACAATCACCTTGAAACCCCTTGAACTAAGTGCTTGACTAAAGCATGCTACTCTATACAGGCATACTATGATCAACACAGATCTTTGTGACATGACTGAAACGTAAACTGGCAAGAGTAGTATAAAACTTGGAGGAAGTTGCAAAATAAACCTTTGTCAAGAGTGATTTGAATTTAAAGAAAGTTGAGGGATCCAATAGTTCTCTCAGAACCATATTTGCCATGATGAAGCCAACACATCTAACGAACAAAAACAATTCAAACCCTATACTTCAGGTTAAACACTGATTAGCTGTTTCCAAAAGCAAACAGTGGTAGTTTATTAAGAGAAATGCAAAATAAAAGGGAGGATCGGTGAAATTTAGAACATGCCTTATTCAAAAGGTCAGACGAACCTCAGATGTGTGCCTGATGAGTGATAGAACAAACTATTAATATCGGAGTGTAATACGGAACAAAAGTAGTGCATTCCTTCCAACAAACATTGTCTAAAATTTCAGCATGACCTATAGGCTATATACATGGTCTCAGGAATGATGCAACCATAATAGTCAAATCATTCAGATAATTTCAGTTAAATTATCTGAATGATTTGAATCTAAAGAACCATATACAATTAATAATGTAAATAAAAACCAACCAATACTGAAGTTTTTGAGTAAATACTATAGGTTGAGTATCATAGTATTTCCCTTTTCACAGGATAAAAAACAGGAGATGAACAAAAAAAAAATCAAAGTATCAGCAGAAGCTAAAACTTCCAACCAAACTTCTGTTCTAAACATACAAGTCAATTAAAAGACAGACAGAATAGTAGAACATCGTACTGAAAAAATTAATAGGTAAGGTTCTATCAGATTTTCAAGAAAATAAACGGTAAGGTTCTATCAGAGTGAAATATTTTCAGCTCAGCAACGGCTTAGTTACGAACGGTCCCAGTCGCCAGATGTGTGTGCGTGCACGTCCTGCAGTAATTTTACAGGTTTCAACGTTGAATCAATAAAGCTGAAATGGCAGCTTCCATTCGGAACAACCATCCACACCACAAAGAATTAGTAGTAATGCTCCATCTTCAGCCTGTCAGTGTTGATCATGGGAAAGGATGACACGAATTAGGGGATTTACTACTTCCACTATCAGCATTGTGCAGTCAAAATCTAAGAGTCCGGACCTAGTGTGCCAGAAACCTGTAGCCGCTGGATGACTAATCATCACGTGTGACGTGCCCATGTCCATGTGCTCTCTACGCTCATTGATTTTTATATATTTTTAGCTCCCAGTATCAAAACCATAGTTATTCACTGTCTGAACAATATTCGGACAGTGAATACTGCATGCAGTCACATCTGGAGGGCGAGGAATTCAGCAGGCACGCGAAGAGAGAGAGGAGGAGCGAGGGAAGCGTACGGATCCAGACCTCGCGAGACCCGGGTGGCCCTGTCGCGGATGACGGCGACCTCGTCGACAAGCGCGACCCCTTGGAACATGGCGGGGTCATCTGCTTCGGCACCTGCCCGCGAACAGCTTCAAGCTCTCACCGCCGCCGCCATACCCTAGATGCGGGTGCGCGAGCGGCCGAAAGGAGGTGCGGCAGAGGCGGCTGTAGGGGAGACGTGGCAGCCGCGGTCGGGCCGTCGCAGGCTAGAGCACATGGTGGTGGAGGACAGGGCGGCGTGGTCAGCCGTACGCGAAGGTGCAGGGAGCTAGGAGCGGCGGCGGCGGCGACGGGCGGAGCGAGGGAGCCGAGAGCGGTGTTTTCCTTTTTTTTTTTCCAATCGGGGTGGTGGCGTCGGCCCCACCTGTCGGCACCTTTTTTTACGGAGGGAGGGAGGCTGCGACGCACACCCACGCGGGTGAACTCGGAAGAGAAATAATAAGAGTAGAGATGGCCATTAGTAAGGGCAATATCGGAAAAAAATGTTAGACTTGTAACAATAATTTTTGTTTTGATAAAGAAAATCAATTTTATAATTTGATCAATTTATTTTGTTCATCAATCTAGTTCATTGTTATAGTTCCTAAGGTTAGCAGGTTATGAATGAGTTTTTTAGTTTATTATTATTAAACAATAAATAAATTAATTAATAGTAAATTACTAATATACCCTCCAATTAATGGCCATTAGTTTTGGACAACTAATGGTCATTATTTTGGACTGTAAAACTGCTCAAACTATAATGTATCATGACAGCAACCTCGTGAAACACGGGAGGCAGACAAGGCATGAATGGCCAAAAATCTGGAAAAAAAATAAAAAGCTTCTGACACAGGGTACGGATTGATGAGTGCTTGTAGGACTTCGTCGCCGGCGGCACGGATACCTCGGCGGTGGTTGTCGAATGGGCAATGTCGGAGCTCCTGAGGAACCCCAAGCACCTCGCCAAGGCCACCGAGGAGTTGGACCGCGTCATCGGCCACGACCGCCTCGTCCAAGAGGGGGACATCCCGAACCTCCCCTCCATCGAAGCCATCGTGAAGGAGACCATGCGCCTGCACCCTGTGACGCCGATGCTGGCGCCCCGTCTGTCCCGCGAGGACACTTCCATGGACGGCTATGACATCCCGGCGGGCACGCTCGTGTTCGTCAACGTCTGGGCCATCGGCCGCGACCCCGCCGTGTGGGGCGACACGGTGGAGGAGTTCTGGCCGGACCGGTTCGTCGGGAGCAGCGTGGACGTGAAGGGGCAGCACCTCGAGCTGCTGCCGTTCGGGTCCGGCCGCCGGATGTGCCCGGGGTACAGCCTCGGGTTGAAGATGGTGCAGCTGACCCTTGCCAACCTGTTGCACGCCTTCGCGTGGAGGCTTCCTGACGGTGTGGCGGCGGAGGAGCTGAGCATGGAGGAGAAGTACGGGCTCGCCGTGCCGCGCAAGATCCCCCTCGAGGTGGCCATCGATCCCAAACTCCCAGCACACCTCTACGCCACGGCGTGAGCCTGATCGGTTCCCCTGGCTGCGGCTACAGCGCTGCAGTTACTGTAGTCACAAGGGCAGCCGTAGCCTGCAGCCAAAAAAATAATCTTATCCGATCCGTAATTTTATGGATCATAATATCAATGGGGCCAAGAACATGAAACTTGCTATTATTTGCTTTTGAACAGTTATCCGGTCTTAAGACAAATTCCTATAAAAATGAGCTATTCTCTGAGGGATGCAGCTGATGTTAGTACTCAGTACACGTGCCATGTAATGTGTAGTAGTAAATCTCTGATATCGTATATGTACTCGGAACAAAATGCATATTGAATATAAATTAAATATAGACTAGTTGAGTGCCCGTGCGATGCTACGAGAGCGGAAGATTGTGTAGCGGTACATGATATCACATTATTGCAAGATTTAGTTGCGCCATGTATAGCAAAAAATACATAACTATTTTTTGAATAGGTTTCTCTACTCCTAGTTCAATGCCCATGCAATGCCATGAGAGATAAATATTGCATATCAGTGCATGGTATTGCAAGCCTGCAAGGTTGTACATGGTCTTTCAGCCTGCAAAGTCCCGTCAAGCCCAACAAAATAATAGCCCGAGCAATATTCATATACAAACATATGGGCTTGCATCTGAATATCACACAGTCTGGATGGGCCTCCGTCTAAGTTTCCACGACAATTCTGCCCAAATGGCGTGACGCCGGAAGAATGGTAACCGCCAACCGTGTATCCTCTGTTTCCGCCGCGATGCCTCAATCCTGCCGCGTGATGCTGGAAGAATGGAAATCATCTATCCTCTATTTTCGCCGCAACACCTCAATCCCGCCACGCGATTACTCGATTCAGTTGCGATGCCTCGATTCAGCCACGATGAATCGATTTACGACGCGACTGATGCCATTGCCCCTCGCTATATATGCCGACGACGAACCACAACCCACTCCATCCTTCTTCCCCGTTGTTCACTTCGCCGCCCTCTCGACATGACCAGCACCGTACCCATCTCGACTCAGACGCTGAATCACGACGACACGGCGACCATGGAGACAATGAAGAACCTCGCTTAATTACCATTATTTTAGATGCCATATCGCAGCATAGTTATCATCTAATATGATGTTATTATACAACCAAAATTTACCATAACACACTACTAAACAAGTAAACGACGCTAAACTTAGTCACGACACTATAACCAAATAGAACCAGTCATTTTACTGATTCTTGGATAAATTACAAAATGCTGATGAAAAATGCAGGGGCTGTGACGCAAATACTCATGCAGGGGTTTTTTTTTTTCAACTACTCAGTAACGGCATGGAAGTGTTATCAAGGAAAAAGTAGTAAGTTGACACTAATTTAATTCTTTTAAAACATGTGAATGGTTAAAAAAAAACAAACCGAACTAATCTTGCGAGTGTGTGACTGACGACTAGTACTGCAATATTCATATATATGGACCTTGTCTTATATATGGGTAAAAGAAAATCCCCAGCTTGGTTTTTTTTATATACTTCAACTTGGTTTATTTAATCTGTAATATACATATATGGATAAACAAAATGTTTGTGTGAAATGATTCCACTGTTCAAGTGATTTTATTTATAAATGTTCCTGTTCAGGTCAGTGCAGCTATGTGTGCGGTGATTTCATTACAAATGCCCATGGGATTGTTATTGGCTTAATGACGATGGTTGATCTAGTGATTACCGAGGCACACAATAGTTTTTTGTCATAATTACCTGCACATTGTGCAAATTTTCAGGCTTCTTACTCCACTGACCATTCTGTATCAGCGTATGTGTTTGACTCTTCAGTTCAACCATCGAAGCCGAACAGCTAATAACATGCACTCTGAACCCCCTGAAGTGGTCGAATATTCCAAGCTTTCTGTTTTCAATGATCAGGTGCTCCAATAGTTTGAACTTACAGTGATCTTTTTTTTTTAGATAAAAGGTTTCCCCTTTTTTATTGAAAACGCTTTATAGTGATGTGTAAGAATTATAGTCTCTGTTTCTTTTCTCTTTTTCATTTTCTGAACTCTGCATTGACATTTGTGGCACCAGAACCTGTAGTTGGTTGGGGACGTCACATACGGATTCAAAGAGGATATTACATCAGGATAAAGAATGCTTTTGTAATTTTAAATGTGAGTATTTATATGATTAGGGACTCTAAATACGCTTAGTTGTCGGTTTATAAGGATGATTATCTGGACATTTACAATAATATCCACGAAAATGGATGGTTCCATCCTGAAAAATATAATACACTGTAAAGGTTCTCTAGATTTTACAGTTTATATCACCTTTCTTTTTACTGATACACTGTGTACAAGTAGCAAGGAAATCATGGAAGGAAGGCTATGCTTTTTTTTTTCTTTTTTTTTTTTTTTTTTTTTTTTTTTTTTTTTTTTTGAGAGCTGGCTATGCTTGGTGCTGCACAACTGAAAAATGGAGACTTCAGAAATGGAAATGAACTTGCATTGATGGGCTGCATCTAGGTGGCCCAGACGCCAGCTCAAACTGATTTGGTCTTGTCTTCTCTCCTCCAGAGCTTAAAATCTCACGCCCGCGGGCCTTCTACCTCTGTATCATTGGTGATACATACCACTTCCCCCGGCACGCGTAGCACCCATCGCGAGCTCCAGCACTGGCGGCCCGTGCGGCCAGCCACCAAGAAGCCCTCCGCGCCGCCGCGTGAACGTCCTTCTTCCCGTTCCGTTGCCTCCTCTGCCGGATCACGGCGGTCCTTGTTCACACGAGAACGGAGAAGATGGGCAAAACCGTCGTGCTCTGGCTCCCCTCCGTGGTCGTGTCGGCCACCGACCAAGGATACGAGGTCGTCTACGAGGTTAAGCTGCCGCGCTGCAGGGACGCCACCGTTCACGTCCAGCTCGACCACGTCAGGCCGCAGAGAAGCCTCCGTGCCGTTGCCACCACACTGGCTGCCACGTCCGGATAGTAGCTGATCTTGCTAGTTGCAATTCGATCTACAGTTTCCATGTTCATATATGATTAGTCTCAGTCTCTTGTGTTTATTTGACAAATTCACGAGCTTATTATCTCAGCTCTCAAGTCTCAAGTAATATTGTTTTTGCGTTAGGTTGGTTGGGTTCATTTGTCTGTCATATTATTGGATACAGATCCCCATCGATCAAATCCATGGGATTGGGAGGTTAATCAGATCTGCTGCAAAAAAACTGTTATTGCCAAACAATGTGGGAGCAATGAACAGATTTGCAGTGCAACAGTGCCATAAGCAGTAAGCCAGAGAAGTACAGTCAACCACATCAGAAAGTTCAGAAAACAGAACGAAAAACATAGCACAAAGCAGAGTAGGAGACATGCAAAGCGAGGCGTAAAAATAAATTTTGAAGTAAGAAAAAAAACCAAAGTGGCTTATGGTATAGTTAAAACCTTGCAGAATGGGCAGACAGACTAAACTTCTGAATCCTTTGCTTTGGCAAGCCAAATGGTATAGTGAAAAACTTGCAGAAGGGACGAGACAGACTTTCCGTACCACATCACAACAGCATAAAGCTCTTGCAAACTGCAACATCGATTCAGTGCCAAAACTGACACCAGAGCTCACCGGGTACCGCAAAGAAGAATGCACGGAGCTCCCTGATGAACCTCACGTGTTGGATTAGAGAATTAGAGCCGGTACCATGATCTTGAAATAGCTCATCGTCTCCCTATCCAGTATCCATGCTCTCCACTTTGTTGGCACTGTCCAGACAATGCCCAAGCTAAGACATCGCGAACTAACAAACGCATTGTGCTTTTTGGTGAATCGGTCACCGAGTACCACAAAGCAGAATGAACCGAGCTCCCTGATGAACCTCACATGTTGCATTAGAGAATTAGAGCCGATAGGCCCGATACCATGATCTTGAAATAGCTCATCGTCTCCATATCCAGTATCCATGCTCTCCACTTTGGTTCTGTCCAGACAATGCCCAAACTAAGATGTCGCGACGCTAACAAATGCATTGTGCTTTTTGGTGAAATCAATGGCCTAGGATGGCGTTTGAACGAGGACTTAGCTTACAAGCAAATCTTATCTCTGGTTGTATTACTAGTTGGATGTGCTTTTTTTTTTTAGGATTGCATCAGTTTCTTACCTCTTTTAATGGTTGTCTTTTTATGTAAATGAGCATGCTTCACAAGAAAGGAAGGGACAAACATTCGGAGATTAACCAGACTTTGTCTGAACAATTTTGTTTCTTTTAGCCTCGAGTACGTGGTAATTTTGACAACTTTGGTCCATCCAGTTATCTGTTACAAGGAGTGCATGTATGTCCCGCAAGAAAGAGAAAAAAAAAGTGTTCATGTATGTGTACACTATCTGCATCGAAGTGAATGGACCAAACTTAGCATATGGCGCCTACATTTTCTTCGTCTCTGCATTGCATCTGAAGTCGAACTAAGTTCAGTTGCTCTATCGGCCTCTACGCTTTGGACATGAACCGTAAGCAAGAAGGTGAGTCAACGAAATCGATATAACACATATTTCGCAACAAGAAAAAAGAATCAGTATTACTGTTACATACATACATCCAATTCGCGATATAACACAAGACGCAAACTCCTTATTTTCGCGAGGTCCACACATTTAAATGGATCCGTCACTGCGTTAGGCTATCTACAAGCAGCCCAGTTTCCTTCTGATACGACTCCTGTCTTCTCAACTCAAAAAAAAAAAAAAAATAATAATAATAATAATAATAAAATAAAAATAAAAAAAATCTTCTCCTAGCTGGGCACGTACAGCCAACATCCAACCGCGTACAGCGTTTTTCAGCATCTGTGCCGTTCGATATCTCAAAATACTCGGCATCGATCATCAGGCCAAACCCCTAGTTACCCGGACGACCATGGCGGCGCCGGCTGCCAAGAGATCCGCGGGGGGGCTCGCCGCTATACAGGAGGACGTTCTCCTTGACATCTTCTGCCGCCTGCGCATCAAAGACCTCTTCCGCTTCGCCGTGACGTCCAGATGGTGGCGTCGCCTCTTCACCGACACGGACTTCCTCCGCGGGCTCCTGCCGGCCCAGGGCCAGGGCCACGGCGCGCGCCTCCTCGGCTTCTTCTTCCAGCGGACGATGTTCGTGCGCTGTGAGATGATGATGAAGGCTCGGACGATGCAGCGCGGCTCCGCCTTCGCGCCCACCTTCTTTCCGACGCCGGGGTCTCTGCTTGGTCCCACGGACCGTGCTCTAACCTCCTTCGTTGCCGACGACAACGGCGACTTCAACTATGCAGAGCCTCTAGCTGCGCGCTGCGGCCTCGTGCTCATGGGACTCGTCCCCAAAACCTTTGGCTTGGACGCACCGTTGGGTAGGCGCAATCTGAATTTTTCTGTTTCTTTTGCAGGGTAGCACAGGTTGGTCGGTCAACTGAAGGTAATTGCTCATCAGACTTTTATTTTTGCAATTTTGATTTGTGAATTTTCTTTTACAACATGGCAGCAACTTAATTTGTGATTTTCTTTGTATGTGCAGGCTAACCAGATTGGGATACCAGATTGGCTCTTAAACGTTGAATGAGAGAATGGCTCTTTTATTTAGATGCTTTGCTGTTATGAACCTAAACTAGTGATTTGTCTTTCATCTCCTACAGCTGGACAAATAGTAGGTACTTGTAAGAGACATGGAAACTAATTATGTCATGTTATTTGGCACTACTTGTAAGAGACATGGCCCTGTGATCAATATTTATGCTGCTGATATTTGGAATTTTTTAGAATATTTTTCTTGTTATGATCATTTCCACAAATATTTTCATGTCTCGAATATATTTTCATACATGTACATAGTGCTTGTTGTTCAAACATTCCAAATTTTACAATTCAACGGTTTGTACATCCAAACAAGAATTGGAATTGGCTGCTACTCTTTGATTCCAACTACCAATTACATGCACATCCAAACAACAACATTGTCATTGCAGGCCATTTCCAATTCAACTTGGTTTTGGCATTGAAGGTCCAATTCAATTCCACACCCTCAATTCCAATATCCAAACGGAGCCTGAGAGATATTGGGGGACTTGGAGAATTGTTCTTCATTGATTCATTGCTTGATTGATTGATTGCCGTGCCTCTCTTTATATAGAGATGGGAGAGCCCGTCCTAATCCTAACTAACTGATCTTATCTCTAATTAACCTAACTTGAGACCTAAGTAAGGGCGGCGCTACAACCGCGCCGCTACAGTAACATGGGTCGCTACAGTACCAAGGCCCAAAGGGCTGCCCATAACAGTCGTACTGTGCAATCTTTTGAGCCATCATATAACTTTGGAAACAAGAAAGTGCTATTAACTTTAAAAGATAGTGAAGAAAAGGTTTGAAACATACCACGAGTGGTGGATGACTGTGCTTCTGCGATGATCTGCTTGTACTTTGCCTGAAAAAGGGTAAAACCATTTTAGAATCAAAACGAAGAATATAATATTCATAGCTGATGACAGGCCTGGAAAACTTATACCTTGACCTTCTCAGAACTTTCTTTTATGTTATCAGACATCTTGTACTCCTTGTCCACCTCGTCTGTTAGTTGCTGACAGGCCTGGTTTTGGGTCTGAAAAGACAATTGAGATCTTACATATTATAGAGCAAATAAGAAAACAGAATCGCAGGAAATGCCTTCTATGTATTTTAATGTACAGATCGAGTGTATCAGAGTGCTACACTTTTGGCATCAAAAATAGAATGCTAACACAAAATCTGCATAAAAAGAGGGCACCAAGACACTGAACATGTTAAACTACATGACTGAACCTCAAACAAGGAGAGTGAATGAAAGTTACTTGTCCATGTTATTGTGCCCAGCGCAATTGTATATTCCCAAATGCAGTATCCTACAAAAGTTTCAGAGGGACTAATCATGTATTCTACTCACGGGAAAAACTGTCCTTTGCGATGACTTAGAAAAATACACAAACACAAAGTTTAGAAATTAGAATATTAATGAAACTCACATCATTCAGTGCCATTTCATGGTAGCACTATAAAACTTGTACTGCCAACAAAAACCATGTGCACTAGCGGCAAGCCAGCAAACTCCAAAATTGATGAGAGATCTCACTGTGTTCATAATTTCATCAATTTGTATCTTATCCCAGATGTTTACATCTATGAAACAAAACAGCTTGTATACAAGATATCTCCTGCATAGCATCTACATTAGCCGATTCAACATCACTTTACTTCCTAACAGTCAACAGCAACCCAACCCACCTATTATATTCAAACAATTCCCTCGATCATTTCTACAATTATTCAATGTCACAGATGGAACTTATCACATAATCCACAACAAGGGAAACTGTCCTCTGCAGTGAATTAGAGGAAATACACATATATATCGCATCATTCAGTGTCATTCCATGCGAAACCCATGTGCACTGGAGTTGCAAGCCTGCTAGGCGAATAATGATTTGTATCTTTATCTCGAATTTTTACATCCATGATTAAAAGTATCATCTAGCAGACATGTCATCCGAAGCGTCCATAGTACGTAATTCTGAGTCAGTTTACTTCCTAACAGTCACAACAGCCCGCCCCATCCTACTCTCTCAAAACAACTCTCACCACAACCAGCCCCAACTAGTATCTCGAAACAATTCCCTTGAGCCTTTCTAACATTATTCAGGGCACATCTGAATAAACCAACCCTTAGAGCCGAACCTAGATATGGAAACTATCAAGAAAAATCAAACTCTGAATCACTTTTAGAAATTGAAATAGGGCGTGCTTGGTTCCACGCCACAGCACGCCACACCGAAGGTTAGGCAATTTTTTCGGAAGTGTGGAGCTGCTTGGTTGACGCGAAGACCACGGCGAGCCACACGAATCTTAGTTGTTTTCCTTCGTTGCATGTTGTGGCGGGTGTGGCGCGGTTTTCAGCCGCCACAGAGTGTGGCGCCGCCACAAATTGGCGTGGTAAACGCTGGCAGGGAACCAAGCACCCCCATAACCTCATACATTGGATGCTCATCAGCATATCAACATCAGGAAATTAAGATGTGTACAAATGTAAAAACCCTTTGCCGTAATCATCAAGCTGAAACGCTAGGCGAGGGGCCGGGGCTTGGGGCACCTTGTGAGGCAACGATTGAGGAGGCCTATCGCATCAACCCAATTACCCAACGCTCTAAACGCGCAGGTAGGGGTGGAAAGTGGATACGGATAATCCGTATTATTCGATATTCGTATTCGATGAAATGCAAATGCAGTACGAAATTGCCATTCGATTAATATTTTTACACTATTCGAATTCGTATTTGAATTCGATTAAAAAATATGGATGTGGATATGGTTTGAGGTTTTGACATCAGATATTCGACATATCCATATTCGTATTCGTATCCGCTACTATATCACAAATATACCCATATATTATATCAAAAATATTATAAAATTGATTCAATTTTGATATAAACTAGTGTAGATCATGTGAAATAATGCTATTAAAGATACTTTAGAGAGAAAAAAGTGTAGTAGTTTTCTTAACAACATAGAAATTAGATGTATCCGTATCCGTCCGAATTATAGTGACATTCGTTTTTGTATTCGCATTCGTTTAATATTCGATCCGTATTCGTATTTGAAAATGTTCGTATTTGTATCCATATTCGTTTACAAATATGGATATGGATATGGGAAAGGCGCTATTCGATTCGTATTTGATCCGTTTCCACCCCTATGCGCAGGTTACATCCTTCAGTCCGCACATACAAACTGGTTGAAACAAGCCACGCTTACGGAAGTTGGAAGCGGAACCAAGTGACAGGGAGTGGGAGAGGCTCACCTTGACTCGCTTGGAGACGCGGGAGAGGGACGCGTCGAGGTCGGCGTGCGCGCGGGAGTGGAGCGCGTCGAGGCGCCGCTTGAGGGCCTCCAACTGCGAGGTGACCGCGCTCCTGAGCTCACCCACGTTGGACGCCGAAGCCGCCGACGCAGGAGCGGGTGACGCGGCCGGGGAAGGGGAGGCGGCGGCGCGGGGGCTGGCGACGAGCGGCGCGGCCTTGGCCCGGGCCCGGGCCCTGGGCCTGGGCTTGGGCTTCGGGGAGGCGGAGGAGCCCGGGGAGGAGAGGAAGCTGAGGTCCGAGGGAGAGGAGGATCCCGGCGACGACGACATCGCGGGGGAGGAGCCGGCGCGCGTGCGGGCGCGGGTGCGCGCGGCGGGCGCTGGCGTTGGCGCCGCGAGCGGGGAGAGGAAGGAGGGCTTCGGCTTAGGGTTGGGGCTGAGGTTCCGGCGCCTGGTCTTGGGCGCGACGGCGGTGGCCCTTGGCCTTCCCATGGCGGCGGTGGCGTCTCCGGCCTGCGGGGTGAGGATCGGAAGCGGAGGAGGTGAACTGAGCCCGGTGAGGAATGCGCCGGTTTGGTGCTTCGGGATACCTGACTGACGCCCGCTGACATGTGGGCTCGGGCTCCAAATTTTGGGCACGAGGGGCGCGAGAGCGTGGCAGGACCCGCTTTGGTGGTGCCACCTGTCACTGGTGACCTCGTTCACGACTACTCCTACTCATCACTGGTGACCTCGTTCGCGAAAGCATGATCAAAACTAAGAATAGAGGTTGGTTGATTTAATTTTAAAGAAAATGGCTACGTCGACTAACTCACGGATATGAAGAAGTGGGATGTGAATGACTCAAATGTGTCATGTCTGCATCACATCTGGTTTTGACAGAAGATTAACCAATCCAATAACCTATAGGCCATCCTTCATTACTAACTCTAGGTTGCACCTCCAAATTTGATCCCTGCGCTAGTGATCTCGCTTATGACATCGCCACCACCCCCAACGAACAAAGACATCGCTCCTATCCTCGGCCTCCTAGTTTCCACTTCACTGGATTCCTATCATGCTAACCTGACTAAAATGCCTTGCCTTTATTTTGGTGGAGGACACATCACCGCACTTTCACCGTTTTGCCCCCGTATCACCCGTCAGCGATGGGATTCAGGTCCTCTGAATTGGAGAACAAAATTCAGAGAAGTTACAGTACATGGAATTAGTCATATTCTGAACCATCCGATCGAACCTGGAGGGATTGTGATGGACTGCTACAGTAGCCGAAACAGCAAAACAGCAACTCGTGTTACTGTTTAAACAGTGTTGTGCTGCAGTGCTAATTCAGACCACTGGAGCTCCTTTCACGAATTACTGTTCAAGATGCTACATTTGTCTGAATTTTGTTCTACACTGCAGAGGACCCCGATCAGTGACTGAAACTTTCAAGTATTTCCTGGTTTTACTTGGGTGTGGGTGTCAGTCTCAAATGTTTAATTTGTCTAACCAATCATCGGTGCTAGATGTCAATGATAGATCGATGCGACAATCTTTTTAAAACTTGCGACTCTTTTAAGTTTCAGACAAATTTTCGCATTTCTTGAACCATGATCGGTCCATATATAGCAAAGCACCCAACACCACATACACAATCCTCTGCCGATTTTCATCATTTTCTACTTGATGTATTGCGACATCCACCTGAACCCCTCGCCGTAGCCCATCTTGCAGACGACCCTGCACATGAAGACCTCTAGGGGCCGCACGCCGGTGCCGGCGAGGTCGACGTCATCACCCTTGCCGGTGGTGCAGCCGGCCAGCCCGAGATAGCCGCGCGCAGATCGCTCTCCGGCGCCGCGTGCGGGACGTCGATCTTGTTCCCGAGCACGAGGAACGGGACGCCGGCCAGCGCGTCGTCCGAAAGCAACGCGTCCAGCTCCGCCTTCGACTCGCCGAACCGGCGCCCGTCGGCGGCGTCCACCATGTAGACCACCGCATCCACCTTGGCGGCGTAGTAGTCCTTCCAGACGCGGCGCGCGATGCGCAGCTCCTCCGACGTCGGGTGCTGCGTCGGCGCGTGCTGAACCAACCTCTACATTACAAACACGTTAGCTTAGGCACGATGCATTTCAAGGATAATATTGGCGGTGCGCAGGCGCCAGGCGAACAGGCAGATGAACAAACCTCGTCCTTGAGCATGTGGAGCAGAGCGGTCTTGCCGGCGTTGTCGAGGCCGAGGAACAGGATCTTGGCCTCCTTCAGCCAAAACCACGCCAGCAACTCCAGCACGCCGTAGAACCATGTGAACAAAAAAAACAATTGACAGTCACATGGAGCCATCACAATCACAATCTATTGTTCAAGTTCACAATCACACCAGAATTAATCCATAAGGTCTGGGCGTGCAGGTGGCATATCCTTAGAAAGATATGGAAGTCTATTTTCGTATGCAACAAACCGTTCGGCGTTTGGACTTTTAAGCAAGGAGTTATGGTCTGTTTAGTGGATGCTGCCATCCAGCCAAGTTCCTGCGCGAAAACTGAAAAGACTATTGGATACTCCACTCAAGAAGCATATCAAGAGTCAACAAGACCTTTCATATGATGGATGAGAACTCAGATTAATATCATAACTCTTCGCATGCTTTTCATAGTATTAATATCCATGTACCCTCACATGTAAAAGAGAATTCGATTATGAAAATTTAGAAACCTTGTGTGTGTTCTTCTTCCATGGAGGAAATATTTGGAACTAGTGAGGCATGAGTGTCTTGCAATAATTGTTTTTTCGATTCCTGAGAGGATTGTAGAACACCGAACTTCGGTTTACCCCGTTCGTGCTTCACGTCTATACAACGTGATTGTGTGGGCTGGTTCTCGTCAGTGCGTGGAAGGGCGGCTGTCTCGGTTGTTCGTCGTGGGTGCAATATCTCGTGGTGCGCTACCTCTCCGTTAGGTCATGCAACGATAGTTATCAAGTTTTTCATGTGTTCCACCGTGAAGATCGGGCCACAAAAGATTGCTGCACGTAGTCCATACGTATGTGCATATCATTTGGTATCAAGAGTCTGGTTGCCACGGTGAGAACTAGTTATCCTTGCAAACTTGCTCACAGATTTGGTATTTGATTCCTTGATAGTGTTGGGTCTGGCCAGAATGCTGATAGGATGCCTTGAGAGTTTTAAACAATAGTTTCCTCTCATTGCGTTGGTCAATTCAATGGTTTGGTTCTCGCTACATGGAGTGGTTGTTATTTTTGCGTTCGAGTTTGTAATTATCTTGTTCATGTGGTCAAGTCTGTAATTTTTTTTTCTTGAGTTTAGTTTTCAATAATCTTCATTCACCACTGCTACAATAAGCATGAGTCGAGAACGACTCATTTGAAGGGAAGGAGAATGATGTGAACCAAAAAAAACAATTGACAGTCACATGGAACTATCACAAGCACAATCTATTGTTCAAGTTCACAGCCACACCAGAATTAATCCATAAGGTCTGGGAGTGCATGTGGCATATCCTTAGAAAGATATGGAAGTCTATTTTCGTATGCAACAAACCGTTCGACGTTTGGACTTCTAAGCAAGGAGTTATGGTCTGTTTAGTGGATGCTGCCATCCAGCCAAGTTTCTACGCGAAAACTGAAAAGACTATTGGATACTCCACTCAAGAAGCATATCAAGAGTCAACAAGACTTTTCATATGATGGATGAGAACTCAGATTAATATCACAACTCTTCACATGCTTTTCATAGTATTAATATCCATGTATCCTCACATGTAAAAGAAAATTCGATTATGAAAATTTAGACACCTTGTGTGTGTTCTCCTTCCATGAAGGAAATATTTGGAACTAGTAAGGCATGAGTGTCTTGCAATAATTGTTCTTTTGATTTCTGAGAGGATTGTAGAACACCGAACTTCGGTTCACCCCGTTCGTGCTTCACATCTATAGGGTGTGATTGCGTAGGCTGGTTCTCGTCGGTGCGTGGAAGGGCGACTGTCTCGGTTGTTC
The DNA here is from genome assembly GCA_007726485.1 of Eragrostis curvula. Classification (NCBI taxonomy): domain Eukaryota; kingdom Viridiplantae; phylum Streptophyta; class Magnoliopsida; order Poales; family Poaceae; genus Eragrostis; species Eragrostis curvula. The sequence continues at coordinate 25,824,450 of CM017442.1, forward strand.
GTCGTGGGTGCAATATCTCGTGGTGCGCTACCTCTCCGTCAAGTCATGCAACGATAGTTATCAAGTTTTTCATGTATTTCACCGTGAAAATCGAGCCACAAAAGGTTGCTGCACGTAGTCCATACGAATGTGCATATCACCATTCCACCAGGAACATCTCCGGCAGCTGCTTGATGAGGTGTGCCCGCCTTGGCCAAACTATGAAAACTAGGATATCTAGTTCTGGTTCACCTTAAAACCGTTGGTGCTTTCGCAGGACCCAGCTAATAAGCATGCATCAAACTATATAGATAGACCGAGGTGAGGTGAAAGGTCTGAACTCTGAAACCGATCCATGAACCACAGAGAAAACGGAAAGAAGGTTAGCTTCGGTCAGCGGGAAAAGTCCGTATGCCTGCGGCACGTCACAGGGTGCATCTGGTGCGCTGGATTCTAATCGGGCGGTGGACAGTGAGGTCAACAGCTAGTCAATTCGTTGCCTTCGTGCAGCGGCATGCCAAGCTGGCGCTCGTCATGTCTCGTCCTGCCACATCCACTTTTCTTGCCATCGTCCACCGCTGGCGGGTCCCAAGCCTTTCGCTGGACTGGACGTCGTGGACTAGTCGTTCATGGCCCGTGCACGCTTTTTTTTGGGGGGGAATAATGGCCCGTGCACGCTTAATTCGTTCCTGTGAATGTCCCTGTGTACGAAATGCGGGCATGCGTCTTCTGTACAAAATTTCGAGTTTTTTTTTTCATCTTCTACAAAATTTCGAGTTGGCAACGTACGTGCGGGGTATCCAGCGAGCTCACGTGGGCGATGGAGCTCCAGGCCCGGGCCGCTGCGAGAGGATTCTTGCCAGCTAGCTGCCGCTGCTTCTGGATGCGTTGCTTCGCCGTTCATGAATAGTCCCTCTGCTTCGCCAAGAATCATGTAATTTTTTTTTTCACATGGTTCAGTTCTTTGCAACATGCTTCTGCACACTGATCGCCATGGTCCATTGGCTATGGGATCGTTATCGCCAAAGTACGAGAAACTTTTACCGTGAAACGAGCATATCACTGAATTAACGAGTTGACAGAGAGGGAAAATTAGAGTATGTCTTCAGTTTTCCAGAACTCAGAGTCGCATCCTTCAATGTGCTATTTACTAGCTATGGAAATTCAGTCGCCGGCAAACCCAACACCGGCAATGCCCAGCCTCTGCTCCTACCCGGGCGTGGCCACAGTATGCCGAGCTCCTTGACAGACAACACATATCGACTACGAACGAATGGCAACGAATGGCAGGCACGACGCAATTGCCGTGCCGTACGACTGCACCTCCCTGCCACTATCCCGCTGGCTGCTCCTCACCTCGCTCCCGCCGCGTTTGGTGTTCAAATGTTATCAAAGCAGAAAAGAAGAGTAAAGTACATCGTAGGTCCTTAAACTATTTCAAAATTCTCATATGAGTCTATAAACTCTTAAAATGAAGATTTAAGTCCTTAAACTATTTCAATATTCTCATTTGGGTCCATAAACTTTTAAAATGACAATTTAGATTCCAAAACAATTTTGGTGTTCTTATCTAGGTTCAAAAAGTTTCAAAATAAAGATTAAGATCTTTAAACAATGTTGGTGTTCTTATCTGGGATAAAAAACTCTCAAAACGAAGATTTTGGTCAGGTGCTTGATAGTCTCATTTTCACCGCAGCAAACCGGACAGTTTTCAGATAAACTAGTCCAGTCCGGTTTACACTGTACATCAGTTTTCATTTTAAAAATTTAAGAAAATGATTTTTTTATTTTATTTTTGCACTTTTTTCTATTTTTCCACTCTGAACTGGTTTTCCGAAATTCGGTCTGGTTTCCCGAACATTTTGATTGGTTTACGATTTTTGGATTTAGATTTGGAATTTGAATTTTGTTGACCGGTTTTTCGGAAAACCATACATTTCGGTTGTTCCGGGTATTACCGGTAGCAATGGAAATTCAAACATTGCACACAATGTCATTATGATTCAAACGCAAGCCATATTTTTGAATGGTTGTTTAAGCACCAAACAAGATTAGAGAACTAAATTTTGTTTTGAATGTTTATGAACCCACATGAGAATTTTAAAATAGTTTTGGGACCTAAATTGCCATTTTAACAGTTTATGGACCTAGATGAGAACCCTGAAATAGTTTAGGGACCCAAATCTTTGTTTTAAGATTTCATAGACCCAGATGAGGATCCTGAAATAGTTGAAGGATCTGGAATGCACGTTACTAAAAAAAGAATGAGTCGTCCCGTGGAGCGTGTCGTTGCTAAGTTGATTGCTGATGAGGCTGGAAGCATGAAGGCTGGAGTAGATACGATTGAGTCTGCATGGGCCAGCACAAGCCAATTGATGGAGTGATGTTCTACAACAAGTCACTTTGGAACTTCTAACGTTTTTATTGAAGCAGCACCATCAGGTACTCTTTTTGTGATTTCTGATTTAACCTTTGCTACCTGTGGCAGTACTAAGTGGATGACTGAATGTCCCTGGAAAAAAAAAGTGGATGACTGAATGGGTATGTTATGATTTGGGCATTTCATTAAGAGTTGGACTTGGAACATCTAAATTATAATGATGGTCCATACAAGCAAGCTAACTGAAGTACTTTACTTCTCATTCTGTATGTTTGCTGAATTCTAAATTTTCTGATTCCATTTTTTTCACACTGTTTTAGATCTGAAAACATTGTGATTTCTTTCCCTAGTGGTTTGACTCCAGATAGCATTGTGTTCTAGACCTGAAAACATTGTGACCTTTTCACTGTTTTAGACCTGAATATATTGTGATCAACCTTCTGATAGGATCTCAGGTTTGCCTGTGATTATATCTGATTCCTTACTGAATTTTCAACAGAACTGAGCTCTGGTCGTATATGTAAGCCAAAGGTGGTATCCTGGTTAATATTTGCACTTTGATTTGTACATTGTATCCAATAGTCTTGCCTAATGATGGAGACGGCACTTTGATTATTATTTCAGGTGTCTCGAAGTGGCAAAAAGAAATTGCATGACCTTGATGCTGGAAACACCTCACTGTTAGAATCATTATCTTGTACAAAGAACTAAAAGCACATGTATCTTACCAGCAATCTTTGCCTGGATCTCTAGTGGATGCAAATGATTATAAAGTGTTGTGTTTACATTTGAATGATACTAATGCTTTGGACTTTAAAACTGTAATTTCTGTCATGTTTCTTTAACGAGCATACTCCAGTCAGCAAACGTGGTTGGAGTCATGTCTTCTCGATGTGTTTGGCATCTCAGCTGAAGTTAGCTTCAATGTGCGGTTGCGGTAAAAGTTGGCTTCAGTGCTTTCCTCTTCATTACACAGGAACAAACATACTAGTGATCTGAAGAACCAGTGTAGTTTGATATTTGGATACTCTGCAGCACGAAATTCAGGTCTCTCCGTATTTCCCCCTCCTTTTTATGAACTCTGCACTGACATTAGTGGCACCTGAACCTTCAATTGGTTCCAACACTTGTGCCCCATGTAATATTCTTTGTCGGCTACCATGTTGTGTGAAAAATATGGTTTAGTTTTGTCTGAAGTTGGTAACGAAATATGGCAATTTCTTCTTTCTACTATGTATAGCAAACCTCCATTGAGAGAACCACACTGCATTTCTGAATGCATGCAGCAGAGCTCGCCAAGCACGCGTACCATATTCTGTTTACCATGCTAAAAGGGCATACGATTGAAAGATGGTAGCGCTAGCCTAACAGATTCAGTCAAGGCATGCCTCTCCCTGCTCTGGCCTGACTTACGAAATTTACCATGCTGTCATACATAATCATAATGCAATAGTCCATTGTTCAGCATGTTGGTCAGAATGGAAATTGCTCAATGAAGAGAGATACTTACAAATCAGGAACAGGTTCTGAATGTGTACTACTTCTAGTCTGCTACTCTGTCAAAGGCAGGCAGGGTATGAACGAACCGTGGAATCTCTTACGTGTTGATGCATCAAAAATCTGAGAAGTATCATAGCACTAGTAGAGCTTTAGTCTGACAGACAGCACCCGGGTGTCATGTGAGATTCTGCACCCTGGCTGCCGGGTATCATAGCACTTTTTTTTTTTTTTTTTTTGATAGGAGGTATCATAGCACTAGTAGCACTAATAGAGCTTGAGTCTAACAGACTGCTTACTGATCCCAATCGATCATGACCATGCCTACTATTACTGACTGCCATTGCATATTTGCAGGAAAAACTACGTACTGCGAAACAGAGCAGAAAACAGAGTATTTCTTCAGAGTTGCATATTTGCAGACGCCAATGGGAATTCAGGAGCGGACGTCGTCCCCAGCACCATCAGCTGCATTTGGAAACCTCTGGGTCTGGATTTTCGTGCGGCACCTGGATCGTCGGATCATCAACTCGAACGAAAAGGGAAGATGATGGAAGCTGAAATCTCCTGACAAATTCAGTCGGTTCCCTTCCCGCGATGAAGAGCCAGCTTGCTTGCCCTTCACAGCAACAGCTCATCTCCAATCCGATTCCGATCGCAAATCGAAATTCCTCCCAAAAACGCGCCTTCGCTGCGCTTAAATCAGTCCGCCATCCCCTACCGCGCAACAACACACCAGGATCCAATCCACAACACCACCGCGCCGCGCAAGAACACCACCGCCTCCAATCCGCGCCGTCTTCCTCCACGCACCATCTCCGTCCGTCGAGATCGTCTCCGCCTGCGCAACAACACGCCACCGCGCCTCCTTCCTCCACCATCTCCGTCGATCTCCGCCGCGAGCTCCGTCCAGCGCAATCGTCATTCAGCCATGTCCTTCCTGAAGAAGATGTACAAGAAGCTTGGACCAGAACCGGCAGGGACGCCGTCAGAGCGGATGGTCATGGTGCAGTTCGACCGCGTGTTCGTGCTCCCGGCGTCTCACCTCACCAGGCCGCGCCTGGCGCCGCTCGTTGCCATGGCGGTGGACGCCCAGCACGGCGACGTGATCCGCATCCAGTGCCGGCTCAGCGATTTCGCTGAAGCCGTGGCGCGGACGGCAATCGAGGAGGCCGATGAGGGAAGGACGGCCTGCGGCCGGGTGGTGGCTACTTCGTCCGTCGCCGACAAGTACAAGCACCATCCTCATCCAGGAGGACAACCTCTCTCCGCGCGTTATATCGAAGCACAGCAGGCGTTGCTGCAGTGCATGCTGGACCCGGCCGCGAGCGACGCCTCCATCCGTGACGCCGCCGCCGCCGAGGTCATCAACTCCCGGACGCCGCCCGCCCAACTGGAGATCAAGAAGACCTCATCTTGGGGCCAGAGGATCAGTGAGCGGCTACGGATGATGACGCAGAAGCCGTCGCCAGAGACTCCGCCACCACCCGCCATAACACAAAAGCGTCCGGTTTAGCCCACAGGAGCGCCGTTTCGGCCAACTACAGCGAGTCGCCGCCGTCGACCGCGCCGCCCGACCGCCGCCGTGTTTTTTTTTTTTTTTTTTGACACCCCCGCCGCCGTGTTCCCCTCCCCTTCACCCTCAGCCATCCATTCCGTAGCCAACAGCTCAGACTAGATCATCTCATACCCCGTCGTTGCATTAAATCTCAGCCTCTCGTTCAAAATCCAACGCCCCAAATTGATCTGGTCTACTGTGGACCAGCGGACCACGGACCTCACCCGGTTTTCCAATACCAAAATAATTCCAAGAATCCCAGAAAATCCAGGCTACTCTACATTTTACAGATAAGCCTTGATCTTTTAGGTAATTCTATTTAGGTCCTGTATTTTTACAGAAAACCCCTAGATGTTTCTGTATTCAACTTTTAGTTTCTTCCTTTTACACTGAGGCACCTACACTTTCCCATAATTACATATAGGTCTTCAGAACCTTTCTATAATTACAGGTAAGTCCCTAGAACTTTCTGTAATTACAAACAAGCACCTAGAATCTTTAAACGCCTACATCTTTTCAACCCTAGCTCCATTTTGAGCGATTCTTGTGCGTGCGTTCATAGGAACGCGAAGTATCTCAAGGTACTTCTTGAAGCTCAACACTAGGTCGATTAGTCATCAATGCCCCTCTTCCATCAATATCAAACCTACGATCAACCTAGCAATCCTTTACCACAACATTCCCCAATGCTAACCTCATCAAACCACATCCTTTCCAATGTTGTCATCGACATTTATCTAGTTTTATTGATCTATCAACCTCTTTTATTTGAAATTTTATTGATATTTCATTCATCGTTATTTGAGGTTATTCTCTTATCATTTATTTATTACCTTGTAAGTGCATGTCATGACTATATCATGTAGCTGATCTTGCACCATCATGCACTAAATTTTGTGCAAATCTTTATCATTTTGAATAAACAACATCCTCATCTCTGATTATATAAAACAAAGTTTATTTGCTAAATAATTATGTAACATATTACATGTTGCATTAGCATCGCATTCATAAGTTTTAATATCTGCATGTAACCATAATATATTTAAATAAATAACTTTTGTTATGTTAATATGCTTCTCAATGCTTGTAAAATAAAATATAATCTTTAAATCATAGGTTGTGTAACCCTTAATACATGCATGCCTAAAATTATTTATGTATCTGCATTTGCACATCCTCTTCTCAAACCACACATGTTCTTTAATAGAAATAACATAATCCTCAACCTAGGGTCTCAGTAAATAATGTTTCATGCAAAACCTTGCACCCTTGTTTCTTTTAAGAGAAATTAGATAATTAATAGTTTTTCTAGGTAAATATGGCCATTACAAGGCCATGAATATAACTTGTAATGTAAGTAAATGCGCACTGCATAAACTTGGTCATCTTCTTAGAGTTTTATCGGTTCTTATTAGAGTTAATTGAATCTTATTGGCTTTTTTCGATCTTTATTTTCTCTTTACGGTAGTTGTTTATACGTAATGTTTATATGCACTAGCTTATGCAAGACTCGAGGAAGAGCCAGACGAATTCGAGGAAGATCCAATCTTCAAGGTTGAGTCGAAGAATCCGAGCAAAAGGATGAATCGAAAGATACAAGTTTCAAGAAAAGACTTGAAGATATCAACCTCGACAAAAGAGCTCGAAGATCCAGGATTGGAAGATTATGATAGCGTTTATCAGGCAAGCTCTACTTCTCCTTGATCATGATTGAACCTACTGTTTTCGCAATGCACCCATATGGCCTATTCTCGTACTATGCATTACTTGTTATTTTACTGCTATTATAGCTATGGTCCGACTTGCTTATTGGTATTAATGCCATTACTTAGGTGTTAATACAATGATCCTTGTTTAGCCTTGTTTACCTATCACCTTGTTAACCTTAGGATAGTTCCATCATTTCTATGATGGTACATTCACCTTGCTACTAGATTGCTTAGGACCCCTCGCAATGATTCTGCATTGCCACACCTTACTCACATAATTACTTTTGCAAATGTGTTGAAATGAGTTTGGTGGTGTGTGTGATATTTGGGATGAGGAGTAGCACAGCCGCGTTAGGTGATGATGATGGAATGGGATGGATCACAGGCAAGGCCACTAGTGACTTGTTGATGGTATGATAGTCCCTTAGTGAGGGAGCATGGTGCTTGCCCGGCCACATAAGGACCGGTTCATTCAACATTTAACCAGGAGGATCCTGTATGCGGCAGGACTTGACCCTAACTTTTTGGTGCCTTCCACTTTGATCCATCCAGGAGGCAGTAGTGCAAACGAGCAACCAGGAGCAGACTCTGGAGTTAGTAGTGCTTAGGAGTTCTGGCTTGTGATCCCCACCTTAATATGCAGAGGGTCTGCATGATGACTATTTGTAGTCTCATGAATGAGCCCCTGGGTGGCAAAGTGGGGACACTCGGGAAAGATGGGTTTCTATATGTTGCTCCCTCGCCAAGAGTAATGTAGCCGGTGGGAAAAGATGTACAACCTCTGTAGAGTGTAAAATTCATCCGGATGGACGTTGTCACGGCATATGACGCATCTATGTTGAGTTCGATATGATTAGCCACATTCATGATGATTCCTTGATGTGTGCGTGAGCAGTAGTCTGCTCGTGTTTTCGAAGTGATGGCAAATGTGCCGGGTCAGTATGACCATTGAGGTTAGAAGGCCCTTCTAAAACTTAGGAACTAGCAAGAATGTTTCATTCTCTATATATATATATATATATATGGTTCTAGCAAGACAATAGGCTTAATGGTTCATTTACGGAAAGCAACCTTTATGCAGGGTTCTGGAAGATAGATCATCAGAGAAAGGAAGCCATAGTTTAATAATATTTTAGTTGGTTGGCCCTAGAGGAGAATGAAACATTCTTGCTAGTTCCTAAGTTTTAGAAGGGCCTTCTAACCTCAATGGTCATACTGACCCGGCACATTTGCCATCACTTCGAAAACACGAGCAGACTACTGCTCACGCACACATCAAGGAATCATCATGAATGTGGCTAATCATATCGAACTCAACATAGATGCGTCATATGCCGTGACAACGTCCATCCGGATGAATTTTACACTCTACAGAGGTTGTACATCTTTTCCCACCGGCTACATTACTCTTGGCGAGGGAGCAACATATAGAAACCCATCTTTCCCGAGTGTCCCCACTTTGCCACCCAGGGGCTCATTCATGAGACTACAAATAGTCATCATGCAGACCCTCTGCATATTAAGGTGGGGATCACAAGCCAGAACTCCTAAGCACTACTAACTCCAGAGTCTGCTCCTGGTTGCTCGTTTGCACTACTGCCTCCTGGATGGATCAAAGTGGAAGGCACCAAAAAGTTAGGGTCAAGTCCTGCCGCATACAGGATCCTCCTGGTTAAATATATATATATACCCTTGTGTAGTGTAGGGCTTGCTGAGTACTTTATGTACTCACGCGTTTACGAATGTTGGTTTAGTAGGAGAAGACTTTGTAGAAGACGACGGCGATTGGGTTTTCAGTTTTGCTTCTCAAGTTTGCTTATGGCTTTGGGCCAAGCTCTTCTGCTGTCTGCTTCACCTTTAGTCGGCCAGACGGATTTGAATAGTTTTGAATCCTTGCTGTACCACCACTAAGGGTCATAAATCAGGTATCCTACTTATTTACCTATTCAAAGTATGCTTTTGATTATCATATATGTGTTTTTGTGCGTATCAGCTATTGATACAAAGACTGATACAGGATGCACAACAGATTCCAGAAATAGGGTATGACACAATACCATCTCTTGAAGCCATTTTAGTCTACTTTTTGACATAATTCGTTCTGATAATAACAACATACAACTGTGCCTGACCATGTCACGGATATTTGAAAGAAAATACTATGCCAAGTCCAGTTTCACAGTTATGCTAATTAAAAATTAAATTTCTCAAGGAGTATTTTGAATGCTAAGAAAAGAGGAGTCACAAAACAGAGAAAGTAGGACATCAATGAGGTAGGTGTTACATGCGCTATTATAAATTTAGAATAACAACACCTCACAAAATGGGCTCAATTTAAGAAAATTATAAGAACCTAGCACTATCACAAATTTGATCGGCGAGGTGTAGTGGCAGCCGGTGAGGAATCTCATTGGTAAGCACAGCAAAGGCAGCACGTACGTTTGTTGACCATGGAGCTTCTGTATTCTGAGAACTGGAGTTCTTAATTTTCTTATGTTTTGTTCAATGCTTAATTATGTGATATTTGAATTTCTTTACGGAACCTAAGTTACAGGGAAAAATTTAAGTGCCCTCTCTATTAGCTGTGTGAAGATGCAGTTCTATCCATCTCAATTATGCATAACCATTACATGAGAATTTATACTTGACCACACATCTGAAACACAATTCATTTGCTCAACGCAAAAATAACTAGTTTCGGACTTAAAAAGTCTCTGTCGTGTTGTTTGATTTTCTTTTTTAATGAACAAAGAACATTTATACTCACACTTTTTGCATACTGCAATTCTTTGCAAGTTTAATTTTCAAGAATAGTCCATGCCAGAGTTGTCCCACATGATAGAATCATGCATATGAAATATATCCCGAAATTCGAAGGGATATGGATTTAATAGCTTTATTGGTATGGAGAAGCAAGCTTAATGGACTGTTCCATGAAGTCGTGAGTACAATAGCCAAATTGAAACAACCAATCGGCTACAATGGCCATTCATGCATTTTACTCTTTCATATATTGGTATGGACAAGCAAAATTAATGGACTGTTCTATGAAGTTGTGAGTACAATAGCCGAATTGAAACAACCAGCCAACTACAATTACCATTCATGGATTTTATTCTTTCATATATTAAGAAGGATACCCTTTAGCAATTATTAATTATTAATACATAACCAATAGATGTGTCTGCTTGTTTATAACATATGCACAATCAGACACATAGATATCTTTGCATGGTACATAACACATAATATAGGAATTGAAGCTCAAGCTAGCACTCATAATTTAGGCATTTCCATTTACTACCAAATCCACACACTTACAAAAATCCACACTTATAATTATACATGGCATACATTGCAAACATGCTTACTCACATATAAAGCACACAAGAAAGTCTCAAGCATAGCAAATTAATTTACAAAAACTCACAGAATCATAGTTCACACATGTATTGGAGTATTGTAGAACATGAGTAATGCCTTAGTTCACTTGTGGTCTTCCACGCTGCTTAATGCTAGGAACCTGACTTATTTTATTTGGAACTTGCTTGATACAAGCATACAGGTCTTTATTCTCTTCTTGAATTTTCTTTAAGAATCCACGCCCTCCATAGACCTGGATTTCGATGTCTTTGGGGTACCACAATATAACCAACTCAGCCAGCTCTGGAAGTGCATTCTTCCCTATCTCAAGTTTCTTCAAGGCCAAATCAGAGATCGTAAGCTTTGTTAGATTTTGAAATCCAACATAAGAGAAAACAAGTTGGTCTTGATCATCCTCATAGGAATTTGTGTCCAATACTAAGTCGGTGAGCATTGGCAGACTTCCAATCTTGTTGATGAATTCCTGTGTCACCTCTGTATTTTCTAAAGATAGAAAAGTCAGGTTGGGGAGATAAAACTTTGAATCCATCAGTTTGATTTCCAACTTTGAAAAGTCCAACTTGCCATACAGTGTCAATGAACGAAGGCGTCTTTGGGAAGAGCTCGTGAACACATTCAATGGAATTATATCAACATATAGTGCCAATGTCTCAAGGTATTCAAGGAAATTAGATTTCTGAAAAAAGTTAGAAAGGGTGTCTGAGATTGTACTGCCATCAGAATAATCCAAAAGTTTTAGAGTCTGAAGGTGAACCATTTTCTCAAAATTCTTGCTATCCAAGCTATTCTCATCATTAGTTTTTATACATTCAAGTGTCCTTAGGTGTCTCAAGTCCCCCACTCTCTTTGGCAAGAAAAGACCTTCACCAAACACATGCCGCAAAGTTTTTATATTCCAAAAGGTTGCTGGAAGCTCCTCAACATAAGTGTCTCGAACATCCAAAGTTTGAAGGTTCTTAAGTTTTCCAATTGTCGATGGGATAGATTTCAAGGAACAAGCTGTGACGCCAAGGTATTGTAAGTGTGCAACATTCCCAATTGATGCTGGGAGTTTATCACCGATCTTGATACCTTGAAGATTGATGACACGGAGGAATTTGGATACTTCAAACATCTGTCTTATGTATGACTTGACATCATGTTGGGGTTTCACCCCTTGCCTCCAACAATTGAACAAACCTGACAGTGGAGATGCATTGGGCTTTGCTTCATATTTTGTTGGTTTTTCCCCTTCATTCTGCACTTCTTCTTTGTTTGTTTCCTCTTCTTCGTCTTCTTCACTAATTGAATACTCTTCCTTTTCATTTTCATCCATCGCACCATCTCTCTCCTCCTCTACAGTGTGATCATCCTCAACAATCCCATCAGTATCTTCTTTTTTCTCTCCCTGTGTGTCTCCTTCCTCTTTCTCTTCCCATTCCCCCTCATCTCCCCCCTCCCCTTCCTCTTCATCTTCTTCATATTCCATTTCTTCATCTTTCTGATTGTCAGATTTTTTGTTTTCCACTTCAACATCATCTTCATCCTCTTCCTGGAAATTGGATAGAATAGACCGTAGTTTTGGATAAGAGTTGACCAAAGCAGCATATTTATCTGTGTAGTTCTGTAGAGATAGGCGACGGGTAGTTGTCAAAGAAGGGATGTCATCACCATTATGGATATCAACAAAGTTTGCTTCTAGTGCTTCTTGCTGCAAAAAGGAATGAACCATATGGTGGACAACCACAAACTCATCACCGCCACTATAGTTGTCCATTTTCACAAACTTAACTAGATGTCTTGCAATGAGCTCATTGAGATATATTCTTCCTACTTTCTCCATTGTTTTACCATCTTTTGATCTTAGAAACCCCTCTGCCATCCACATGCATACCAACTTTCGAGTCTCAATAAGTGTGTTCATAGGAAATGCAGCAAAATAGAGAAAGCATGATTTTAAGTCATGTGGGAGATCATCAAAGCACATGGCTAGTATGCTATCAAGTCGCTTAGATTGCTTGGACTTTAGGTGATCAAACACTGCTTCCCACTCAACTGGATGCTCCTTTGTTCTCACAAGGCCAGATAGGAGAACTATTGCAAGTGGAAGGCCTCTTGTTATATCATATAGGACAGAATCAAATTGTTCTGTCTTTATTTGTTCCATGTGTACCCTTTGGTTGAATAGGCTACTGGTTTTTGTTATGTCAAAACAATGCACCACAATCCAGTGCTTAGCGGAAACTCCACGTAGCCGTCGATGCATACCTTGCATGATACGAACAACTCTGCTACCATTTTTATCATCTGGCAATGCTCCAAGAATGGCATACCAATCAGTTTGGCTAACCTCGCCATCTATGACCAACAAGAACTTCTTTTTCTTCAATATGTTTTCCACTTGTTTATCAATTTCCTTTCTAGAGCTCCAAGTAGTTGTGTCTTCGAGCTGCTGACTGATTAATTGAAGGATACTAGAGGAACTCAAATTCGGTGAGAAGCTTGCCCAACATTGGTAGTCAAATTGTGTCTTTATTGTTGGTCTTTCATACACTTCTCTTACAAGAGTTGCCTTTCCCACACCATCTTCCCCAGTCACACAGATAACAAGTCGATCCGTACTAGAGTCATTAAGTGCTTCTTCAAGATTGCCTAGGTCCTCTGGACTGATCAGAGGTGGTTGAGCGTCATCCCTGCATTTATGTAAAGTTTTATTTTATTAGTCATTCCATAGAAGGAAAAAAAGTCGAGCATGTCATCTAACAAATTCATTCATTGTCTAATCAGAACCCAAACACAACTCTAGCTAGAATGTTCTTGAAATGCCCTATCAATTATCTCCACTAGCGCAATAATAACTAACATATATTAACAAAAGTAAATTACCAATATGCTCATTGCGTACTTGAATCAATAAGCCCCTGTTTTGAATTTACATATTCATATATTATCTCGTCACATGTAAAGAGAAGAAATTCATAATAGTGTGGGGCTTAAACTAACTCTGACAGTTAAGAGTATACTGCGCTCATGGTTACTTACATGTTTGTGTCTGCAGTAGAGATTTTCGTTGAAGGTTTCCATTGCACAATTGCTAACTTATTAGTCTCAGCTTCAATCTTGTATTTCTCCTTGTTTTGAATGATATCTTCTAGCCTTAAGTTGATCTCCTCAATCTTTCTAGAAAGGTTGTGCCGGACGCTTACTTGCGTGGTGAATCCAGCTAAGAACCGAATAATCGATTGAGTCCAGCTTGGGTACCTTCAGGAAAGGAAGAATATTAACAAATTAAGGTAATGTCTTCTTGAATTTAGGATCTGTTCAGTGCACATCTGACTAAACGACAAGGATTGCTAAGCTATATGACGCAATATTAATCTATGAGCTAAAGATTTAATACAGGACTTATGCGTTGGATCGCCCCTAGTCATTTGGTTGTCTACTCTGCAGTGCAGTAATAGTTTCGTATCCTGTTCCCAAACTGCAACCACTTCTGTTCGGCTGTTGCAAATACACAAGGTCTCCTATCCTTCCTTATGGTCCCAAGCACACGCCCACCTCCAGTTAATTACTCTTGCAAATTACTACGACAATGATGAAGATTCCATGGTAACAATCTTAAGGTTATAGATAACATATCCTACATTTAGGTTATGGTTGCTACTTGTTTGAACTATCAGTCATCTACTAACTTAATATTTGGCCAAGAAAAGGAGCCGTCACGTTCGCTCTCAAGGGCAAGAAATTACTACATTAATCGGAGAAAAAAAGAAAGAAAAATTACCTGACACTTTATGAAAAACTCAGTCTAAGATATCCTAATAACTATTTATAAATTACCCAATATGCCATTACAAATATTTTTTTATTACTAAAATACCTTGCAAAAGTCTCCATGCCCGATGAATACTTTCCATTTGCTATAGATAAGAAGACTGTCCGTGACTACATACTATATTTGAGTTGCCCAAAAAAATGGCGGAGCATCTCCAAAACATAATAACACATAATAAGTATCCGTGCTAGCCACTGATTTCTCTATCCCCCTAAATGTCAGTAATAGTCTGATTCATGAAAGAAGTGGGGAGGCATCAGCCTGCTAACGGAAGACAAATAAGAGATGACGGCGATGCAAGAGCCGCTGCGGCATTAGCGAGGGCATCGACTTCCAAGCTAGTTCCCTATTTGCTTATGTTTGTGCGGCGGAACCAAGGTCTGACCTTTTCAAACTATATATTGTGTGAATGTCTCACTTTTTCAAAAACATTTAGTGCCTGAAACGCTAAACAGTTGATTCTAAAGCTTTTATTTAATAATATCATTTGACCCCCTAAGTAAAGCAATTATCTCTAATTTATCATTTTATTTGTATGTACTTAATAAACATAATTTATCTAGCCGCGCAAATGCGCAGGCCGTACTTGTTTTTGTCAAAATATCTAACTAGATTCTGACCTCTCCACCCATCAGGCCATACTTATTTTTGTCAAAATATCTAACTAGATTCTGAACCGTTTTATTGAACCTATTTATACATCAAACTGGTGTGTCTATTGAGTACTGAAGAGGTCCTTTTGGAGTAGTAACCATTAGATTTTCACCCGATTAATCAGAGAACGGATGCTTTCAAGAAACTAAAAACTAGCTGACGCCATGCTATCCGTATTGTGGTTTAAAATATGCTTGTGTCACTTATTGTAGTTTATAGAGCTGCGAAAAATCCCACAAATTGTAAATTATAAGATCATTAACGACATTAGCCTCCTGTTGTCTATATATCGTCCAAGGCGCACTTCCTATGAACAAAAATGCTCAATTTACATATACCTTGAGAGGTCGACTTTGAGGGAGTAGTGGTCGATTGCGTCTTCAGCGTCAAAGGCAACATCGCGGGTCTGTTTTAGCCACACCCTGATGAGCTCGTCGGAGCTGTCACGCCGCCTTGGGTCAGCATGTCGTAGGAAGGCCTGCATCCACATGAGCCTATCCCGAAGGCCGCGGATGTCACCGTTTACAGCCACTAGTGCCTTGGCCTCGTTTATCGCCAGCTCCTGGAGTTTCCCCACAAGCGGACCAACAATGGCCTCCGCCATCGTTGATTTCCCCTGCAAAGCAGAACTGGAGAAACTCTTGGTGGTGCATCAGCTCCAGGCGAGGAAGGGTGCATTTTATAGGCAAGGAGGAAGGCGTGACTGGCTGGCTATCTCGTCAGTTCCTTCATTTAAAAAAAAAAAACTATTTCTGATGTAATGCATTTTATTTGACTAGTTAAATGATTGTGTTTTATGTTATGACAAGGTTAAATTACATTATGTTGATACCCCGACGTCGACCAACATTACCAAAGGTTGCCCGAATAGCTTTGTCTTAATAGCGACAACGTATAAGTGCGAGTAAGATTATTACAACGACGCAACAGCACCTGTCCAGAAATTGTTAGACAAATTATTTTCCCTTGTTTCATGTCGATTCAGAGGCGGCGGCGCGGTTGGTGGCTCCTCTTCATAACAGATTCAGAGGCGGTGCGCTGGGTGACCCTCATCCGAAATCAGGCAGCAAGGCGCAGCGGTACGGCGAAGTGGCGCGATAGCTGCAGGCCCGGCGATGACAATGGCACCGGGCGCGGCCAGCGTGGCACGGGGCACGGCAGTTGAAGGCAAGGTGGCTGCTCGGCAAGGGTGTGGGGTGCGTTGACTTCTTTTTTTTTTCCATTTGTAGCGGCAAAGCCACCAACTGTTGCTGAAAAACGCATATTTCCAGTTGCAATTGCACAATGGCTCTGCAGGTCCTCGTCCGTCACTGCAGTACACTATTGTAATAGTGTATCACCCCGAAATCTTACATGTCCCTCTATGTTGCCGAAAAACGCATATTTCCATTTTTAAGGTTTTTATTGTTCAAAAATAATGATCATTAGTTTATCAAATGACAATTAGTTTGATCCAACGGCATAGATCTGACATCAAAAATCAACTACTAATGTCCATTATTGAGGGTTATTTCAGAAAAATAAGGAGTGTTAGACCTGTAATAAGTAGTTTAATTTGATTTCATAAATAAAATTATTTATAAGCCGTTAGCAGTTGTGACTTTTCATATGTAACTTAGGTACCCTTAAGTAATATATATTTCGGATGATTCTTGCCACTATCATGGCATCCAGGGTCCGCTCCAACTAACTTGTTTCCGTAATCCTTGGCCGTTGTCACACAATCCGTAGCCGCGCTGTCATGTCGAGAACTGTTAAGTAATAATGAAAAATGTAACGATTAACTAATGATGCTTTCCGCACTTCAAAATCTCTAGTTTTGGCTAGTGTCTGCCTTGTTTTTTTTTTTTTTTGATTACACAGTACAACTCAAACACTCATAACGTATGCACATTCATCCCTATAAACTCACATACGAAAATGTTGTCCCCAGCAAATCCTTGCGATTGACGAAGTTAGTACTGGCGCATCACTCTCGACAACAACGTCGTCTGCCGCTGAAAGCACAACGTTGTTCAATCTTAGAAAATTCACTCTCACATGGAATCAAACCCAGGATATGAGGTGCTATCTAGGCTCTTATAACCACTGGGCAATTATTTTCCTCATATAAAAATTGGGATTAAAACAGATCAAGCGGGACCGAATAATACATTTCTCATATCCTAATCTGATTTTGTTTAGTCTAGAGATTTGGAGAAGAACAGGCAAAAATATTCAGTGCAAACAACATATATTCGGTCGAATCGTGGAAATCCTCTCAAAAAACCTACTTAGAAGTTTTAAAAATTATGAAACTTTGCACACAAAATTTGAGATCCAAATTAAACTTCTATTAAAAGATGCAAAAATAACAAATCATGAAGAATGAGGAGTAAAAGGACAAAACAGTAGATGTGACGTACTTTTGTCCTCTTCCACCATGATTTGTTATTTTTGTGTATTTTAATAAAATTGAGTTTTGATCTCAAATTTTGTGCAACATGGAGTGAGGCTCATGATGCGCTGCGATGTTACGCCGAGGAAAACCTACTTTCCAGTATGCAAAATTTGAGCGTCAAATTCAACTTTGTAGGCCGAGAAACAAAAAAGACAAACTTCAATATGATGTAAATTGCATCTAATGAAATTGTTTGGGATAGTAAAGTGAGCCATCATTTTGTGTAGAGGGTAAAACAGACAAAGTGAAATGTTTGGGGGAGTAAAATGGACTTTTTGAGAGGTAAGAGGTCATCAATCTAACTAAAATGGAAGGTCCATGTTTATTTTTAGGCACCGTAAAAACTGCCTATTAAGAAGATGTGAATCCATCCGACTTGGGTGGTTCAACTTTGAATGGCTATTATTATTAGTAAAAAATACTCCATTATTATGTGTGATCTAGTTTCTTTGACCAAACCAAAACACCTACCTTCTTACAAAATATATGGTTAAATAGTACATTTTTCTCCCTGTCTATCCATCATAAGCCTTTAATTATGACATTCACACGATACATGGAAATATTTAAAGATAAAGTTTTTATAATATCAATTGTTTATATCATGAATTATTTCTGTAATAAATCTGATAATGTTAATCATACATTGCTATACTGTTAATTATTGATGGTTTAAACAAAAATAATAATCATATTTATTTACGATTTGGATGTAAAGGAGTAAATCATATTTATTTGAACATGGTTCAAGATGTCACAACAATATTAATATTATATTGTGTAAGGATCTAACATAGTATAGTCTTAGAAAATGCTTCTCACTGATCCTGGGGAAAAGAAAATAATCCTGATTATCTATCGAAGGCAGGTTGTGCATAGATGCGCTAAAGTCCATCAAATCTGAGTTCACATTAAATTTAAATGTTTTTTTATCAGACACCTTTCCAAATCTTTTTTTAATGCCCAGAATTTTCCTCTTTTGAATTCATATCCGTCCCCTATACAATGTATTTGCTTCGTACTGCCTCCGTCCTCGTTCTCATCCACAAGTTCCTCTCTGGTTCGTGACTCCTCTCCATATCTTTCTCAATATTTGTGAAGACTTGACGAGCCATAGTCCATTCTTTTAATCCCATAATGAAGTGGTCAGGTTACCGGGTAAAACTTGCTGGATATGAATTATATGTCGTTGTGCTATCACTTTGAACAGTCTTTGTTCAAAAACAATTGAACAGGAAAAGAGACTTAGTATGACAATTAATTTCACAAGTTGTGCCGTCCTTGTGGTGCGCCACTCAACCGGCCTTACTGGATTGAAGTGGAAGGTGTGATGTACACGTATAGTAGTACAGGAGTACATGTTCGTCCATCTGTTTGGCGCAGCACATGAGTTAAGTAATTGTTATTCTTAGAGGGAATATATTTTGGTCAGAACAAACTGGTTATCCACCACTTTGGATTGTAAGCAAGAGTTTCGAAAATCACCTAAACCACCTAATTAATTAGCAAGACTGCGGTTGAAGTCCCAGCTGGAAATCCAAATAGTTCAGCATGTGTGCATCCAAATTGCTCGAACAAAAAAAAAATCTAGACAAAGGAAAGAAACCTGGTTTGCAAATTTTCGTATATGCCCAACTAATCTATCGCATAGGAAGGGGAAAATAAGGAGTTAAAGGAGCGCACCATCATAATAAAACAATTAGAGAAAATCTTAGAAGAATTGGAAATCATTAATCGTAACAAATACATAATACATTCAAGTTCCTCATTGACGGAAGAACTGAGAAAGACATTAATATAAGGGGAAATTGGCTGTAGGACACTAAACTTTTGCGTCTTTTGCCAATTCACACCAAACTTTCATTAATTTGCTAGGTACCATTACAAATTTGTGTCTCTTTGCTGGAACACACCGCAAAGAGTAAAATAACATTTTCTGAGAGTTGAGTGAGATAAACTTTTCTAAATGACTTGCAATGCCCCTGCACTCGAGTCCTTGTTCCTTGTCTCATCGCATGGTATAGTCCCGTTCTGTATCTCTCTCACCTTCCTCGCCTCTGCACTAGACATGCGCTGCCCCGCCCCTGCCGCCGCATGCTGTCGCTGCATCTCATAAGAGATGGGCCGCCAGCTGCCGTAGCACTGCCCTTGGAGAGGATGGCTGCCACCCAACGCAGAGCCGCGATAGGGTTGCGCCCACGCTGGAGAACGTCACCGTATGGAAGATACTTCTCCCATCGAAATAGTTCCATGCTGGACTGCCCTCAAGCATATGAATCGTCCACCCTTTATCTCTCTCTTCCCGATCAATTGAATTGCTGCATAATGACAATGAAGAACAGCGGATGCCCCAAAACAAAAATTGAACGCTAGCTTGACCTTTGAAAAATGGCCCACTGATTAATCTTGCTGGTTCGGGAGCTTTTGCAGACGCGAGTCAGGCGAGTATGAGGACAAACATGCTGCAACCAAGAGGGATTAGAAGATGAAATCGAAAATCCAAAAGGAGGAAGTCGAGTGCGCCGTACGGACGCCTCCAGCCCTCCGCTTCGCTACGAGCTCGATACAGGGGATGAAGGAAATCATGTGGGTCTCGGTGATGAAGGAAATGACATGTGGGCCTTGTGGCAAGAGAAATCCCAAAACAGCTGACCATCCGCCCGTCCCAATTGGAAAAGGGTAGAATCGACTTTGGACATCATATCTCTCTCCAAAGCAGCTCATATATTATATTTTAATGCTGGTAGTGTCTTGTGGCAAACAGCCACATATTTACAGTGTCCACAGGCTAATTATAACAAGTTAAGTGTGAAATAGCAAAAGCCAGCAAAGTTTAGTGTCCTGTGGTCAATTTCCCCTTAATATAAATTCAATTCCCCCACAATTGTGTGTCCACACTACGACATGGCCAAGAGTTCTAGATGTATTCACTTTCCCTGTAATTGGTATTGAAGAACACTAGGATTCGCATCTGGAAAGGACCAGTTCAACTGCGGCTCATGCTAGCAAAATTATTATTTGAATGAAACTTATTTGGAGCATAAAG
The DNA here is from genome assembly GCA_007726485.1 of Eragrostis curvula. Taxonomy (NCBI): domain Eukaryota; kingdom Viridiplantae; phylum Streptophyta; class Magnoliopsida; order Poales; family Poaceae; genus Eragrostis; species Eragrostis curvula. Next base: position 25,844,914 of record CM017442.1, read on the forward strand.
TAGACGAATAATGAATTGCTGGTGTATTATCCGGTCTCATGCCTCATCTGGTTATATCTCTTAACCTGGGCCTGGACAATGTTTCACCTTGTAGTGTCCCCACCCTCTATTACCTCATCGAATTGTTGTTAACTCCTCTTCTTAGCTTTTCAAATAATTTATGAGGACATTTCTTTTTTATCAGAGTACTTGGGAAGACATGATCTATGTTTCAATTAAAGTTTTTGTTTGGTTTTTGCACAAGGGAGTTATTCTTACTAAAGAGATAATCTAGCTAAAAGAAACTGCAATGGGAATCATAAATGTTGTTTTTGTAGTAATCTAGAAACTATACAACATCTTTTCTTTGATTGCAGTTTTGCTAGATTAATTTGGAGACTTGTCGAATTAGCTTTTGGGTTAAAACCGCCTATTAGTATTGCTGACATGTTTGGCGATTGGATTGGTGGGTTTCAACCTAGGGAAAGAAGTCTCATGCTTGTAGGAATTGGAGCCATATGTTGGTCAATTTGGTTGAGTAGAAATGATGTTGTTTTTGATAAAAAGGCAATTCTAACTCCTATGCACATAATTTACAGGGGTACGTACTGGATGAGAACATGGTCACTTTTCCAAAAGGATGAAGGAAGGGAGTCTTTGCTCAAAGCATGCCGAATCTTGGAAACGGTGACTATGGATATCTTAGCCAAACATGGGTGGAAGTTTACTAATAGGTTATGTTGATGAACTTTTTACTATTTGCTTACCATTTGTTTGGTGAAAAGTTATTTGTTCTATGGGGTAGATAGAGTCTACACATAGTTGAAATTTGTAATAATGGACGGTTAAATACATCGAAAGATGTAGAGACCGGAATGCTTTCATTTGCTCGATGAAATAGATTTCCCTTTATTTAAAAAATGTCTTATCATATTTCATATTTATAATTCTGAAGAAGAAAGACTATACTACATAAATTACGATACAAAAGTGGCCACATAATAAGTTATTCTATAGCCGGCTACAAAATAATAGGTCTATATAGGGTGAGTATATTCTATAGCCGGCTATAGAATAGCTTATTCTATAGCCACTTCTGTTTTGAATGAAATTTACAACAAATTGAACGAAATTTACGACATCATGTTCTAGGACACGTGTCGCATGCAAATTTACGATAAAAGTCTAGTAAAACACATCACAAATTTATCGTAAATCAGTATATTCAAATATCGTAAATTACGATAACACAGTTTTATGATAATTTTATCATAGATTTACAATAAATTCAAACAAATTTACGACATCAGCGTTCACACACATTTTGAAAAAAAGTACCATGGTAAATCACGTAGCAAAATATCGTAAATCACTATACACAAATGTCGTAAATTACGATACAAAAGTGGCCACATAATAAGTTATTCTATAGCCGGCTACAAAATAATAGGTCTATATATATATATATATATATATATATATATATATATATATATATATATATATATAGGAAGCCTTTTTCCTACTCCCGGGTGTAGTTACTCCCATATTTGTATCTCACAATCTAAAAGGTATCTGTGCATACTTGAGGTTTCTAAAAAAAGTATGTACACATACTTGATTTTTAAAAGTGGTATGTTGACATACTCTTTTTTTTTATATGAGGATATATCAAGTATATGGACATACTCCTTTTTCTATACAGAAAACGTGATATATAACAAGATGCAAAAAAATATGGGTTCCACTAAAAATTTTTTATGGTTATCACTTTGAAAAATCTTATTTTGGGTATGTGTACATACCCAAAATGATAAATGGGTATGTATACATACCCATGATGGTTTTTTGAAAGTGGGAGTAACTACACCCAGGAGTAGAATGGATTTTATATATATATATATATATATATATATATATATATATATCATTACATGGTTTTATCTCATAAAAAATACCTTTATTCTTTAATTTTGTGGCAATAGTGATCATAAATAATGTATCCAAACACTTTTCAATATTGTCTGTTCGGTCTCTTTTTCCAAAATTGCATTCAGCTGTCTTAAACATTGATATTTGCATGGTCCAAATTTTCTACCCAAAAAAAACTTCATAATCATATGGAATTAAGTGTTCCCTTCGGTTTTCCATACTTGACATTAGGAAGTACTTCTTTTTTATGTAACAGGAGGGAAATCCTATAGTTCTAGATACATTAAATGAACATGTCCAAAACAGCAAATGAAAACAAATACACTGAAACAAGTTCAAGAATAAAAGAAATTAAAAGGAGGAAAGAAGAAAGTTATCGCTTGTAGTTTTTTCTGATTTGAGGTAAATATCTTGCTTTTGCTCTACAGAACGCCATAATATGTAAGAATCCCATGCGATGTGCCTTTTCTTCCTCTGTAAATCTTTTGGTTTCTTTGTCTTAACTCAAGAAACACAAACTTTATTTCGGAGGCTGCCAATTCCCAAATCGTTAATTGAAGATGCAATCATTCCTCCTTGTCCAAATAATCCATTGCAATAATGACAATCACTTTCATTAAGTGATTGTACCTGTTATACATATAGTTTTTTTATTATATTCGGTTGTACTAACGTTACAGAGATACAGTGGCATTCATCATACTTGTGATAGAATAATAAAAAAAAGGCTAATATACTTCCTATTTGCTCTCCATGTGCCTATTATCCTTTTAGTGAACATGCGTGATGTAAGCATGCAATCGAAAGCTAAACCAATTAGAGTTGTCATTTTGTTTAAAATGATACTCAATTTTAGTCCTGGCGTATTCCTTTCATTCTCATCGATCTTAACCTACTTTTTCTTTGTAATGTCTCGATCCACTACCTCATTGATGTCCTACTTTCTCTGTTTCGTGACTCCTCTTCTTAGCTTTCAAAATACTCCTGGATACTTTTGTTTTTAATCAGTATGTATACTTGTGAAGACTTGACCTAGCGTAGTCTTTTTTAAAAAAAATCTCGGTGATGTGGTCAGGCATAGTTGTATGTTGTTATTATCAGAATGAATTCTGTCCAAAAGTAGACTAAAATGCCTTCAAGAGATGGTATTGTGACGATTTTCGTGACTGACGCTTGTTCAACGGCAGCACAGTGAAGTTGAATAAGGGATATATGGTATTCACGCTACATCAGTCGACAACGACAACTTGGTGGTAGCATGGCAGGCGCTTCGTTGGCGCATGCATTAAAATTTGGGGGTATTCAATTGTGTATCCCTATCTATATGATGCTTAATTATGCCAAAAAATTATCCAGCAAGTGAGTGTAGCATATCCAGCATTATTTGAAGGAGTTGCAGTTCTCCAGCCTCGCCTCTAGCATGGAGAAGCATATATGGAGAGAGCAGACTAAATTGTTTTTGAAAAAAAATTAAAAACCCACTTTCATCTCAAGGTATTTTATATAATCTATCACAACCAACCACTCTTCCATATTGTTCCAATAACATACATGTCAGAACCTATCATTTTATTTTCTTAATTTTGTTCATAGTGTCATTATTAAGTTTTAACATCGTTTAGTATTGCAAATTTTTGTTTTCTAGCATCCAATTAGATGACGACTCACCAGTACACATCTACTAATTTATGACAAAATTACTGTTCATCTGTCACTATTTTGAGCTTTTTTTCGGGTTCGGCACTTTATGACGTTTTTTGTCTTTCGTCCCTAGCAAGTCGTATGTTGTGACTAAAAATCGTATACTTTGATGATTTAGTGACGGCAACTCGTGAACAATATCGTCCGGTGCTACTAGTTCACTGTTTTGGGTAAAACTCCAGTTCCAAGTACGACGACCAATTGGGATCTACAATTTTTGTCATAAACCACACCTCACGGGCGTTTTTGGCTTACATGGCATTCTAGTTAGCAAGAGAGGGCTCACGTGTCAGGCTTCACGGGGCCCACGGTCAAACCTTTTGCATCACTAATTTCGTTTGACCGCGTAAAATGCATGTGGTGCACTGCAAAGCGCAACTGGGGCCCACGTGTTAGGAGCAGGGGTTCCTCAATCAAGTATTTTTGGTCGCTGATTTCGTTTGCATGCGTGTAGTGCCATGTGGCGCATGATGCAGCACTTTGTGGACCCACATGCCAGCACTATGGGACCCGCGATCTAGTAATTTTCGATACTGATTTTGTTTGCCCACGTGTAATGCCAAATGGCACAAGCTACGAAGGCTCACATGTTAGTCAACATGGGGCCCACGCTTCCATAAATACAAAGTCTGTAGACTCGACGGTTTTATTTTCTAAGCACCACTCAGAATGGTACAAGTTATAATAATTAATAAGGCCTTTGACCCTGTCATCAAACGTTTGCACACTAGAGTACTGACATGCGTCCCACAAGGAAGCATTCATCGGGCCCACGTGTCAGCTACATGGGGCCCATGTCCAACATTTTTTTTATGCCATGTGGATCCGTCGGTCCTATTTTTGGGACCCGCATGTCAGGTTTTACCGAGGCCTACTTATCCAACATTTTTTCATCTCTCTAATAATGCCACGTGGCATCCATGTTGGGGCCCACCTTTCGGTATCATCAGTGATGGGCTCCTCGGCAATGGCCCATGCGGTGAAATGAGGAAGGAACGTCACCAGTGACGTGTAAGGCTGGACTACCGAGCCAGCTCGGCTCGGCTCGGCTCGGCTTGGTCCGGCTCGTTAGGATAACGAGCTGGCTTGGATCGGCTCGTTATCTTAACGAGCTGGAATGCTACCTCGACTTAGATCTTGAGTCTGTCCCCTTTCGTCATCGCCATGGTCATGAGAAGATCGGTGAGGACAACGAGCTCTTGCTGACCATGAGCTTTGTCATTGATGGTTGCATCGTCGATGACGGAAGGGAAGGGAGAGGCAAGTGCTGTGACGGGGAAAGGAGACGCCAACAACCTCACGGAGCTCCTCCGGGTAAGTGAGCGGCGTGGGAGCAAAGTGACAGGCCAGCGAGGCAGGCAGTGCGGCTCGCGAATGGAGTGAGAGGCAGGCACACGATAGGGACTTAGGAGGAGGCAGAGTGTGATGACAGCGCGATTCGGGAAAAGGGATAAGGTGTGGGGAGAAAGGAGGGGACCGAGGGATGCTGAGCATGTTAGGATTTGCTGGCTCATTTGGCTCGCGAGCAGCTCACGAGCCAGCTCGAGCCGGCTCGTTAAGCATAACGAGCTACAAACCTGACTCGGCTTGTTAGAAAAAGTGAACGAACCGAGCCAAGCCGAGCCGAGCCAGTCACAAACCGAGCCGAGCTAACGAGCCACGAGCTTTTCGTCCAGCCCTAGTGACGTGCCTTAAGCACGGCAGGGAGGGCCGCGGGGATCACCGTTTTTAGACCATTGGATAACCCTGCTTTAGGAAAGCAGCGAAGTACTGCTGGACCTGCCAGCTTACAGATCCTAGTTTAAAGTCCGCAAAACAAAAGACCAAACCTAAGGTACTGGGTAGCACCCAAGTCTTAACGCAAATGAAATAAGTACAAGACAGGTAGTCCTCTTAACTGACAAAGATAAGCTATCCTATTACAAGAGAAGAGGTTTCAGGTTTGACGATCTCCCGTCAGAAGTAATTGATGATGATCTCTTTGTTCAATCTTGCTCCTGACGGCCTGTATGAACATCTCGATATCATCACGGACCTCCTGCTTGGATAGGACCTTCCATCTCTGCATTAATGATAACATACGATGACTAATGGCTTGCGGAGATGGACAAAAGTTGATTACGAAACACGAAGTCATTCCGGGTGAGCCACAATGCCCAGCATATGGCCCCAGCATAAAGAACATTCTAGTGTTACTCTTATGACCAACTCTATTCAAGGCTATATCAACAAAATTAACTAGGTTAGCTGGGATTCTATTCCAACCCAAAGTCTCTTTTACAACACACCATAGATAAACTGCTAACGGACATCTAAACATGATATGATCAGGAGTCTCTCTCTGACCACAAAGCTTGCAAAATTCACTGCCCTTCCACTTTCTTTGTTTTAGGAAATCTGCCGCTGGGATCTTATTCTTTTGTAACTGCCACAGGAAGATCTTTATTTTCAGCCGTAGTTTTGTTTCCCACATCTCTTTCAATCTTTCATCTACAGCCCCAGGAAAAGTCAGGAATCTATACAACGAAGATGTTGTAAAATTTTCATTTCTCTAAAAGGCCCATTTCACTGAATCGCTTCCCTCAGTCAATTGTACCAGATCGAGTTTGTCACACATCTCCACCCATTCTGCCTCTTCTATTGCACCAAAAGAACGTCTAAAAGAGAGATTGACATTATTTCCTTGAAGGGCCTGTGACACTGAAATCTTCTGCCCATAACAGATGTAAAAAATATTTCTGAATTTTACCTTTAGAGGGACAGGCTCTAACCATACGTCTAGCCAAAATCTGATTTTCTTCCCATCTCCCAGCACATATATCAAACCCATCAAAGTATAATCTTTAATTTTGTGTAGGCCTCTCCAGAATTGTGATTCTTGTTCACACTTGCTACTGTAAAAGCCTCCATCACCTAGGTATTTTCTTCTCAGTAAATTGATACAAGGGCTATCATCACCCTGTTCTATTCTGAAAATCCATTTAGATAACATACATACATTCATGACCCTGGTTTCAGTGAAACCAAGGCCACCATATTCTTTTGGTAGTGCCATCTCATCCCATTTCACTAGGTAGTATCTCTTTTTGTCACCTCTATTTTGCCAAAAGAAATCAGCTCTAACCGACTGCATCTTTCGACGAACTGGTTCAGGAACCAGGTACATACCCATGGTGTAGGTAGGAATAGCACTCAAGCATGTCTCTATTAAAATAGTTTTACCCCCTGATGAAAGAAAAATGCATTGCCAACTACCCATCTTTCTGACCATCTTCTGTACTACAAAAGCAAAATCCTTTGAGAACAGGATCTTGTCACTCACTGGTATACCCAAGTATTTCATTGGTAACTTCTTTATGTTACAGTTCAGCATCTGTCCTATTTTCTCTTTCATCTCCTCAGAAGCTCCTATCACTACCACATCACTTTTCTCATAGTTGATCTTTAGACCTGACATATTCTCAAAACAGTAGAGTATAAATTTGGTGTTGATGATCGATTGTTCATCCATCTCTATGAAAATCACTGTGTTATCGGCATACTGGAGATGCGAAAGACCTTCCTCGACCAAATTTGGCACTAAACCCTTTAATTTATCAGACCTTCTCTTTTAGCACTTGTCAACATTGCATCTAAAGCATATGCCACTATGTTAAACAATAATGGCGACAATGGATCTCCCTGCCTCAGCCCTTTAAAAGTCTTGAAGTAGTTTCCTGGCTTCCCATTAATGTTGATTCCGCCTTTACCCCCTTCCACCACTTGTTTGATCCACATTATCCATTTTGGAGGAAAAGTTTTTCCTCTGCAGTACTATCTCTAGGAAATCCCAGTGAACCTTATCATAGGCCTTCTCAAATCAAGCTTTAAGATTATTCCTGCCCTCTTCTTAATGTGTAAGTCATGTAGCACCTCATGTAAAATAACAATGCCATCTAGTATACATCGTTTTGGAATAAAAGCAGTCTGCCAGGCACCGACTATTTTCTCTGCTAGCGGTGTTAGTCTCAATGTTAGCACTTTTGAGAATAGCTTAAAATCAACTCCCAACAGACATATTGGCCTGTACTGTTTAATGTTGTTTGCCTCTCTGATTTTCGGAATCAAAGTAATCGCCGGGATCACCGTTGACGAGCTGCTCTTGAACGGCCCGCCGATGTTGTGCCCGCATCCAGGTGGCGCTCTCGGCGTCCTCTGCACCTGATCCTGGCTACGTGGAGGAGCGCATCCCTTGTGCACCTGCTGAAAGATCTGTGTGTTGCAACAGTTTAGTAGTCTTCTGAACATACGCACAATCTATGTGATCTGAAGAACCAGTGTAGTTTGATAGTTGGATACTCTGCAGCACGAAATTCTGGTCTCTCTGTATTTTCGCCTCCTTTTTCTGAACTCTGCACTGACATTAGTGGCACCTGAACCTTCAATTGGTTTCAACACTTGTGCCACATGTATTCATTGTGGGCTACCATGTCCTGTGAAAAATATGGTTTAATTTTGTCTGAATAAGGTAACGAAATATGGCAATTTCTTCTTCCTACTCTGTATAGCAAACCTCCGTTGAGAGAACCACACTGCATTTCTGAATGCATGCAGCAGAGCGCGGCAAGCACACGTACCATATTCTGTTTACCATGTTAAAAGCGCATACGATGGAAAGATGGTTAGCACTACCCTGACTTATGCTGTTTACCGTGCTGTCATACATAAACATAATGCAGTAGTCCTTTGTTCAGTATGTTGGTCAGAATGGAAATTGCTCAATGAAGAGAGAGATATACAACGCAGTAGTCCTTCCTCGTGAAGAAGAACAAGAAGCATGGACCAGAACCGGCAGAGACGTCGTCGGAGCGGATGGTCATGGTGCACGTCGGGTCAGGCGAGCCCCAGTTCGATGGCGTGTTCGTGATCCCGGCGTCTCACCTGACGACGCCGCGCCTGGCGCCGCTCGCGGCCATGGCGGAAGAGGACGACCATCAGGGCGACGTGCTCCGCATCCGGTGCGATCTCGGCCTCTTCGTTGAAGCCATGGTGCGGACGGCGGTCGAGGAGGCCGAAGAGGGGAGGACGGCCTGCGGCCGGGTGGTGGCCACTTCCGTCGCGCGTCATCTGCAAGCACAGCAGGCCATGCTGCGGTGGATGCTGGACCCGGCCTCGTGCGACGCCTCGATCCTCCTGGACGCCGTCGCCGAGGTCATCAACTCCCGGACGCACGCCCAGCTGCAGATCCTGCTCGAGAACTGCAAGACGACCTCATCTGCAGATGCCGCCTCCATGCGCCCGCCGTCCAAGTCCATGTCGGCGCCCGCCGTCCCGACCAACAGCCTTACCGTGATGGCGCCAGACGATGAGCGAGCGGCTGCGGATGGTGCCGTCGCCAAAGACTCCGCCGCCACCACCCGCCTTCCGCCCTACATGGTACGTGCAAGTACAATTGTGCACTGCTCGTTCACTCGGTCTTTCGATTTCTCTAGACATGTAACTCAAGATGAATTCCTAATGCTTTTTGTGCGCATATGCAGGGCGCGGAACCGTAGGACGTCAGTCTCAGGAAGTCAGTGATCGATGAAGATCCAAGCCTACACTACAGCAGAAGCTCATCATGGTGATCCATCCAGCATCAACAAAGATACTTCGGTAGTCACTTCGTATCCTCTTTTGCTATTCCTTCATTTCCTGCACCGCTCGTGTCATTTAGCTTCTGTCTTTACGAGGTTTTGCGCTTGCTAATCAAGTATATATAGTGTTCTTTGGATCATAGTCAAGCATTAGTGTTACAAAAGAAATCGTAGAGTCTCCGGCATAGGTAGCAAAAGCACTTCTAAGACGTGTTACTTCACCTGCCCTTTAATTGATCAGTTGACTTAAGAGAGTCGGTTGGATAAGAGGATTTTGGGCCCTAAACTAAAGCTAAAGAAAAAAAAGGTTGAGTGAAAAAAAATCAACTTGTGCAATAGTACGTGTGTGAGAATACGCACGGCGGCACGGGCGAGATGGAGCACAAAATGCACTCGCTTAGGAAATCACAAAATCCTGTCCACCGCCCGGGTCAATGGCAATGAAAAGGAGTAGGAATGAAGAAATAATCCACACGCATAGTTGCTATAAGCTGTCCTAGTTCAGGAGACTGTACCATGTATTTTGTAACATTCGTGTTGATTGACTTTGATTTAGAGAGCACTATTATATCTTCTTTAGTAAGGTCTGCAATTTCCTTAAAGAGACCGAAATCTAAATGCACGTGCATGTGTGGGTGGTGAAGAAGCTAGTAACCAATCCCCAAATGTGGGGTTCTGCAATGATGCAAACTTCATATGTGGATGGATCAATGAAACTATTTCAATGTTGGGCAAAGTATGAAAGGCCTAATGGTCGTTTTATGTGTGTGTTTCTTTTCGTTTACACATTCACAATCTTATGATACCGTCACGTGATTTAGTTCTCTGCAACATGATTTTGTATATTGACCTCTTTTGCATACTGATGGACATCGAATTGATTTTGCCCACTGGCCATGGGATTGTTATCCCCAAAGATTAGAACGATCAGTAAACGAGAGAAAAAACAGAGCTCCAAGGGTGGAGCTGAGCTGACCAGGGATCGATCCCTGGTACCCGCAAGGCCTCCAAAGAAGGCCCTATTTTTTTTTTTTAAAAAAAAAACGAGAGAAAAAACAGAGCACAAAAGCAGAGTATCTCTTCACTTGTTCAGAATTCAGAGTTCGCATGAGAGGGACGTGTATCGAGCTCGCCGATAGAGCTGAACCTGTTGTTGGGTACTTGGGCAGGTAGGCCATGACGGCGCAAGGGCTCACCGTGCGGATGGCAACACGCCGAGATCCTTGGCAGCAAGCCTCTTGTGGAGAAGGCGTGGAAGCGCCGTTGTCTCCGACGTATGCGGAGCTGACCGTCGTCCGGCGTGAGCTCTGTCCCACTGCCGCCGGCCCAGATGGCGCTCTCCAGCTCCGTTGCGCACCGCCAAGCCCCTGACGCCCGTGCGGTCACCAACCAAGAAGCCATCCGCGCCGCCCGCGTGAACGTCCTTCTTCCGCCGCCAATCGCCTACCGCTGCCTCCGTCCCGTTCCGTCCCCTTCTCTGCCGGGTCAGTGTCCTCAGCCGTCCCTGGCGCCACGTCGCGTCTCAAGCCTGGCAAGGCGGTCCTTGTTCGCACGAGAACGGGGAAAGCCGTCGTGCTCTGGCTCCCTTTGGTGGTCCTGTCGGCCACCGACAAAGAATACGAGGTCATCTACTCTACGAGGGCAAAGCTGCAGCGCTGGGACCCTTACGCCACCGTTCACGTCCAGCTCGAACACGTCAGGAAGCCTCCGTCCAGCGCCACCGTGGCCATCACGCTGGTTGCCACGTTTGGATAGTAGCTGATCTTGCTAGTTGCTATCCGATGTACGGTTTCCATGCTCATATGATTAGTCTCAGTCTCTTGTTTTTGTTTGAGTAATTCACGAGCTTATTATCTCGGCGACGTATCCTATGAGAATCAGGTTCGTGTGAGAACTGTGAGAACTCTAATCTGGGCCATATGATTTTGATCCAATGGGACGCATGAATTCAGGTGGGAGGGGAGATTTGCAAAATCACTGCCCACTTAGTCATACTTTTGCAAATTCCCCCTCCCACCTCTCCCTATGCGCCCCCTTGGATCAAGATCATGTGGCCCAGATTGGAGTTCTCATAGTTCTTACACGAACCTGATTCTCATAGGATACGTTGCCTATTATCTCAGCTCTCAAGTAATATTGTTTTTGCGTTAGGTTGGTTGGGTTCATTTGTCTGTCCTATTATTGCATCCATGGGATTGGGAGGTTAAGCAGAGCTGCCGCAAAAAAACTGTTAAAAGAAACAAAATTGTTCAGGCAAAGTCTGGTTAATCTTTCCATATGTATGTCCGTCCCTTCCTTTCTTGTGAAGCATGCACATTTACATCAACAAACAACAATTAAAAGAGGTCAGAAGCTGATGCAGTCCAAAAATAGCACATCCAACTAGGGATACAACCAGAGATAAGATTCCTAGGACACTAATTTCACCAAAAAAGCACAATGCGTTTGTTAGCATCGCGACGTGTTAGCTTGGGCATTGTCTGGACAGAGCCAAAGTGGAGGGCATGGATACTGGACAGGGAGACGATGAGCTATTTAAAAAAAAAAACTCGATCTCCCGGGGTAAGACCGTCCCCGACGGCATTTGCTTAAGGAGAAGAGCCTCTCACGCATGCCGAGAAAACCCCCGAACCCTCTCCCCGATCCTACACAGGGACTCAGCTGGCCGTTATGAGCTCCGGCGCGAGTCTTTACTATGTGCTTTGACTCGGGGAAGGCGAGAGGATTTTTTTTTGCACTGCAATGAACAGTACCATATTTCAGATACTGTTCACTACAGTGCCGCAGTGCCGCGGCGCTCGAACCTGGGCCGACGGAGCAGCGCTCCGGAGTAGGGATGGCAATGGATGCCCATTACCCACAACCCGACGGATTTTTCTCCTATTAGGAGGAGGATTTGGGTGAAAATTTGTATCCGTGGGTCTATTAATGGGTGAAAAGGTTCACCCATCGGGTGGGGCGGATTAGGAGGCGGTTCAGCATAATCCGAACCCACCACCCGCGGAGACCCGGTCCAAAATACACTGGCATTCCATTTCCCTTTAGGCCGAGCCCAACATACTTGTATAGCCCAACGTTACATGATATAAAACCCTCTCCACTTGATGTTAAATGATGAATGGTGGTGCTGTTGAATTGCTAAATATACTTGTTAGGTTATTTTTTAAATTAATCTTGGATATATATATATATATATATTTACTATTGTTATGCTGCTGAAAATTAGAGATGGTTGGAGGGTATGGGTACCCTGATGGATATATGTTATCCGCCGGATATGAGTCTGGGTGGAAAACTCCACCCGTGACATTAATTGGATTATCCAGCGAATGAAGATTTCTTCTAAAAAATAAAGGTCTGAGGAGGGTAAATCCGATGGATTTCCACCCGTTGCCATCCCTACTCCGGAGCCTGGCGGCTCTGGCCACTCGGACGAGCGCCCGCAGGCTATGACGATGAGCTATTTAAAGATCATGGCATCGGTTCTAATTCTCTATTGCAGCATGTGAGGTTCAGCAGGGAGCTCGGTGCATTCTGCTTTGCGGTACTCGGTGAGCTCTGGTGTCAGTTTTGGCACTGAATCGATTTTGCAGTTTGCCAGAGCTGTCTGCCCATTCTGCAAGGTTTTCACTATACCATTTGGCTTTCCAAAACAAAGGATTCAGAAGTTTAGTCTGGCTAAATTCAATTTGGAGCCTTTATTTTCATAAAAAAACAATAGGGCATGAGTGTTTTGTTTTACAGGTTGCATCCATAAGCCACTTTGTTTTTTTTTTTTACTTCAAATTTTATTTTTTGCACCTCGCTTTGCATGTCTCCTACCTTGCTTTGTGCTCTGTTTTTCGTTCTGTTTTCTGAACTTTTTAATGAACCATGCTGGCTCCGCCCATGCAGCTCAGTTTCGTTCAGATACGACCCCGGTCTGCTTCTCCTAGCTGGGCACGTACAGCCAACATCCAAGCGCGTACAACGTTTTTCAGCGTCTGTGCCGTTCCATAGCTCAAAATATTCGGAATCGATCAGGCCAACCCCTAGTTACCAGGTGTCCGCTTTGGAGATCCGGCTGCCAAGAGATCTGCTACAACCATGGCGGCGCCGGCTGCCAAGAGATCCGTGGACGGCTCCGCCGCTATACCGGAGGACGTTCTCCTTGACATCTTCTGCCGCCTGCGCATCAAAGACCTCTTCCGCTTCGCCGTGACGTCCATATGGTGGCTTCGCCTCTTCACCGACCCGGCCTTCCTCCCCGGGCTCCTGCCGGCCCAGGGCCAGGGGCACGGCGCGCGCCTCCTCGGCTTCTTCTTCCAGCGGACGATGTTCGTGCGCTGCGAGATGATGATGAAGGCTCGGACGATGCAGCGCGCCTCCGCCTTCGCGCCCACCTTCTTTCCGACGCCGGGGTCTCTGCTTGGCCCCACGGAACGTGCCCTCACATCCTTCGTCGCCGACGACGATGGAGACTTCAACTATGCCGAGCCTCTAGCAGCGCGCTGCGGCCTCGTCCTCATGGGACTCGTCCCCAAAACCTTTGGCCTGGACGCACCGTCCTCCAAAACCGGCCACCTCTTCGGTGTCTGCAACCCCGTCACTGGTGAACGCCACGTCGTCACGCCAATGGACTGCGACACCTGCCGACGTCAGTGCGTGGCCGGCTACGCCATCGTCACGGCCGCAGACAACAGCGACCTCAACGGAGATCACCAGTCGCGGCGCCACGTATTCTCGCAACTCCTCATCATCACTTGCCCTGCCCCTGCAGAGTGCAACAACGGTGACCTGCACCTCCACTCGTACTCCGCGTCAACGCGCAGATGGAGCGCGCCCACGTCATGGTGCCGAGCGCCCCGGGGCATGGTGGTGAGTTCTGCCGCCGTTCACCAAGGCGCCGCGCATTGGCTGTACGCTAATCTGATCACGCCCATGGAGGCTCGAGAAGAGTTTTACATCCTCACCGTGGAGTTGGCCACAACGTGCGTCTCCTTCACCAAGATCCCTGCAGTCACGGTCGGTCAGACGCCGTTCCTCTGCATCAGCAAAGAAGGCAGGCTTTCCATCACCAGCGTGTTCGGTATGCACGTCCAGGTTTGGACTCGGCAAGATGGAGGCCCCACGTCATGGCTTCGCGCTCGGCTGATCCCAATACCGATAGCGATGCCCGACGCGATGGTGCAACGCCAGGATTGGTATGAATTTAATGGTGGAGTAATGCTCGTGTTGTACCGTGGCGGTGACGTCTTCGTCCTCGACCTCGAGAAGAAGGTGATAGAAAAGATCATGGCCTTCCCCCCACGTCTATTAGGTACAAGGTTTGTGACGATGGTGCCGTACGAGATGGACTTGTCTGAGTTCTTTGTGTCTCAACTTGGTGGTTGGCTTGCTGGAGGGAAGTCACATATTGATGCAGTCAAAGAATTAATATAAGTGATTTGCAGAGAAAACATGACCATTTGGGTTTACATTTTCACTTTGCCAACTTGCTAGGGTAGTACATTTTCATTTCTTTTGACTTCTGATGTAAGAACAGATGAATAATACTGAACCTTTAGTTCCTGATTTTTTGTTTGCGTTTTCTTTTTGGAGCACAAGCTACAATTATGCTTAAGTTCCTGTACCAGTTGGGATTGTGAATTGTCAACATTTTCGATACTTTATTCAATGGAGTTGATTTTAGCAAACTACTGGACTTCATGCAAACTTTTATGTTATCGTCTCTAGTTTATAGTTTGTGCATTTAATTGCTTAAATATTAGCTGAGTAAATTTGTTGTGACGTCTGTGCATTTAATTGCCTAAATATTAGCTGAGTAAATTTGAAGTTAGTTGATGACGAGAACACATCAAAATCTATCTACATCAAAATGATATTCAGTACCAAACTGACACTTCAGAAAAGAAGCAGAACTAAAGGTGCAATATTATTCAGACTGATGCTGGTTCAGAGTCATCACATATTTGGTGCATTGATGGCAGCAAAACGACTGCAATGCATGGCCAGTTCTAGTTGCATGAACTCATCAAGAGGAATCTATATGCAAGCATTCCAAAAGAATGAAATGTTTTAGGCTTCTATTTGCGCCCGTGGTATTCAGTTACTACACAAGAATAAAATGAATCTTAGGTTTAGGCTGCTACCGACAAGACCTCGCCCTCCCTCTGTCTCTGCATAGAAGGGCGCCATACAAGGGAACGCCCGTGCGCAAGCTCGGCGACGTAGGGCGATCAAATGATTCAACAAGTCGACGAGTCCGTAATAGCTAGTGTCTGACTCTGATCTTGATTTGGCCGTCCAATTGTTCTCCTGCACCCTCACCTGCGTTTATTTCTTCTCTTGATTTCCTACATCCACACCTGTTTGCTACCAATGAAGGAGCCCACAATGGCAGACTTGCTGGCTTGCTGGTACCAAGCGCACAGAAGCAGTAGGCTGTCGGAGGCGTTTATTTCTGCTGAGTTACTGCACGCCCCCTACAGCGTCCCCAATAGTACAGACAACTAAGAGGTAGCAGATAATTCTTACAAAGAATTGAAAAAGAGTGGGAAACATATTTAAGCCTCTCATTTTTCTTAAACATTGTCTCTTCAGAAAGAGTTAGATGCCTTTTCTCTCTTCTTTTTCTCCAATAAACAATTCTAAGAGTTAGCTAAGAGGCAACCATTGAAGACGCTCTTAGTGGTCACTGACGCATGGGACCGAAACCACAGGTCAGTGGCATTATATTACGACAGTGGAACCCTGTCCGGGACGCGCAGAGGAAAGCAGAGAAGCACGGCACTGCTGTGAGGCACAACACAGCGTGTAGAGAAGCAGCCAGGCAATGCACCGTGTGAGCAGAGGATAGTCTTGGGACTTGGGCTCGCCCAATTCATGTGGGCCGTGGCCCGAACATTTGTCATGGCCCATGGCATGGCCCCGCCTGAAGGGGTTTCATACCGTGCCGGCCCGGTCTGGGCTGACGGGTCGTGCCATGCTTGGATTTTGGGCAGGACAGGTGGCACATCACAGCACGTAGGCGGCCTGATGGCATGGAAATGACCCACCGACATGGTGGCGACGCGGGATAGTGTTCTTATGAAGTTCTTAAGTCAAGGTTCATTTTGTATTTTGATTGGTTATTAAAAATTCAATCTTGTATAGAATTTACATATGTAGTCCAAACGCATTGATTTTTTTTTCTAAAATATCAAAAAAAAGTGTTCTATCGCGTGTGTCTACTTGCATCGTTCTGGTATAGTATAGTTTTGTACCGATCAAACAATTCATTAATGGTCACTATTTAACATTTTCTTTACTTTTTTGTACATCACCAAAGAAATTAAATTTTAAATGATTTGTTGTGTGGATGTACAACTTCTATATATCTACACATAGAATTTTTGTATAATTTTATTGAAGCATATATACTTTTTTAAGCTCGAATTGCCGCGTGCCGGGGCCGCATTTCTATCTTGAGCGGACTGGCCCGGCACGATGCGGCCCGAAGCACGACGGGCCGTGCCGTGCCGGCCTGAGTCCCAGCTCTAGCGGAGGAGAACAACAGGAGGAATAACGTTGAGAGAAGCAGACCAAGGATCGAAGACGAACTCAGGTCAGAGTCAAAAAGGGTGTCATATCGAGCAGGGAGTGCTAGACTGAGCAAGAAATCTCAGCAATCGAGTGCTATTTTTGAAAACAGGGAAAAATAATGGTACGGGAGCAAACCCGTTAGTTCTTAGTGATACTGAAGCAATTTCGCCTAAAAGAAGTGATAAGCCCCGCGTACCCAAATGAATCCGTCTTGTATCCATAAACGGCTCAGTTTTTTCTCTCCTCCCCGCGCTCGTACAGCCTAACACATCATGCCACATTTTTGTTTGAAGGAAATTTCATTGATATTAATATTAAAGTATATTACATCTTTTGATTATATAAAAGCATCCCAAACAACTCTAACTTCATATTGACGAGACACAAGACACTTTGAACGAGTCACAAATTTCACCGTCTAGGATCATCATCCTAGACGAATATGCCACGGATGAAAACTCCGATCTGAACGAACACATCCATCTCACAATCCACCACCACCATCCTCATCTCTGACGGGAGGAAACTGAAATCTATCCCTTTCGCAAAAGAGACGTAGACTAATAACGTAGACGGCAAATATGATGAACTTGCCGATCGAACCCATCACCACCTCCATCACTAAATTCGTCGTGGGAGAATACAAATCCGACCAAGATCCGGATGGAAGTCAGTGAAACCAAACTCTTACAAGACCACAACCATGGCTAGAAACAACTATAACAAGACAAGGGGTCGGAGTACCTTATTCTTCTCTAATGATAGCGCTTTCGTCTCACTATTACCATCGAGACGCCTCGTTCTCCATTGTACCATGCCGACTAACTTGGCGGCGCCAGGGCGGCGTTGCTCTTCTCTTCGGTAGGACAACCGGAGGAACCCTAACCTTAACAACCACCGCGTCTGTCTCTAAAAACGACTGCCAGGAAGACCTAACTATCTAACCTAGAATCCCGGGCCTCCCTTCTCCGCCGACGGCGAGGCTTCACATAAACCTTCATCAGTGTTCTTCTACATCTCACCCAAGACGGTTATTTCCAATGCCAAGAAGATCCTACAGAAATTGTTTTAAACAAGAATGATTAAACCTTCATGTGCCGCTTGAATTCATGAGATGATCATGTAAGCATGCATGTGCATTTCACTTTTCAATGACGGACATGGTCAAATCCTATTTCCAAGGATTTTTTTCCCTGGCTGTAAATATCACACCAAGTAGTTTTAAATGTAAATTGAAAAAACTTACTAATGTAGCGGAGGACACAGCAAAACAATGTAAATGCATGGCCTACTGTAACCAGTAAAAAGGTCAAACTAAACCATCATGTCAATATATAACTCTAGAGGCTCCACAGTAAGTACATTTTCTTGCTGCAAGATTCCTGTGATCTACAGTGACAACAAATCAAGAACAGATCAAGGCGAAAACACAACATCTGTGATTATCACATAATTGTGATTTGGTGCTGAATTACATACTGTACCCATATCTACAAACACAACATTTATCTGCGATACTTTCTAGCATCAATATTTTGTGATGTTCAATAGTCACTGCAAGGATCTATTTTTTTATGTAAAAAAAAAGCACAAGCACGTATTTCTGGTCGCCAAAGTTGCAGCCTGAACTGGAGACATCTTTATATGGGAGTCTCTCAGGTCGTTTAGAATTAAGCTAAGATTAATCTGTAACTCAGAGCCTCCTGCATGCGTGAGGGCGAGTAGGTTTATCTCTTAGCTTGTAAGCCTTGAACAATCTCAACCAATCTCTTGCTACCATGTCACTTGTTCGTAGAATTCAAGCATGTCTTGTAAGTAAGTGTAGCACTACTCGACCCCAAGGAGACTGGACATGTAGGCGACAATAAGACCATGATGGTAAATACACAGAAAAGGGATGTGATGTAAGCCACTACAGAGCTCAGTCTAATAACTCTTGAAAACAAAACATCCCACTTCCCTTTTGCACGATAATAATATAGCTACCAGGCAGCAGCCACACAAGATCAATCTACATATCCCACACGCACAACATAAAAGCATTTGTTTTCCCCTACAGTGCAAGCACGTCATCGACCATTCTCATTAACACACCCGCTCGCTATTTCGCAGGTTTGGAGCTACAATAAGGTCGGTAGCGACTGGTGAACAAAATTCAGGCTGACTAGGGTAGCTTGATTGAACATTAGGTTGAAATCGAGCAGGAGAGAACAGGCTTTAATCGCAACCCAAGGGTTTTGCATAACTCAGGATAGACAGGTAAAGGCCGTAGTGGCGTGCTACGGCGATTCTAAGCCAGTACAAAAGCTAAGAAAATTATTAAAATGTTCGGATTGTACACACAAACTAGTACAAAAGCTAAGAAAAATATTAAAATGTTCAAGTCGCTATCAAAACCACTATCCTATTTCTTGAAACGGTATGGTTCAAGCGGTCTACAACCCCACAAGATAACAAGATCAGTGTGAAACCAATGCAACTGTAATGTAAACAATGAATAAAAACGAAACATGAAAATCGTCCACATGGCATTCTTGGAAGTGGGTTGATTGAAGTAACAAAATAAGGAATAACATGCAAATGTAACAAATAATTACCTGGAGGGGTCATCGGATTCATATAATTGGATATGGTACTAGTGGCGGCACCAGGATTCCCACCGGGCTTATTGGTGCAAAACTCAGCCACCCCTAGCAGTGTTTTGTTATTCATGTCAACAGTGAGAGCCCACGCCTTGGGGAGGAAGCGCTTTGGCCTGGCCCAGGTAAACGACGTCTTCTTCACCATTCAGGCTGGGCTTGGGCTCAGACACCACAAGATTCTGCAAAGCAAGCTCCACTGTCTCCTCACCATCGGCTGATGGCTCACGATGCAGCAAACCAGAGGTCAGCAGCTCTGAACGTACAGTGTCGCTGATCTTTATCTCAGACAGTGGCGAATCCAGGCTGGGCCTTGGGGTGGGCCGGAAGTATGTTGGGCTGATGGGGGTGGGCTGGAAAATAGAAAAAAAAGAAAAATTCTACTGTTCATATATGCTACAATGTTAAAAATAGATGTTGGGCTGAATCTGGGGGTGGGCCGCGGCCCACCCGGCCCACCCCTTAGACTCGCCACTGATCTCAGAAGCCCATACCGTGAAGTCTTCTTGCCAGCCCTTGGAAGAATCAGGGTAAGCCATTTCGGGGTTGCTCCATATGGTGACAGCCCAATCTTCAACTACAGAGCAGGGCGAGTCTGTTTCAATATCAATATAGGGAAAGTGGTCCGCAATTATTTGCAGGTCAGCAAGCTTTAGACAGGGCTTGCCATCCTTGATGACAGCTGCGATTCCACGGCATGACCTTGGGCAGCCCAGCTCCATTACCCTCCTTCTGGACGTGATGCAATGCATTGGTAATGGCAGCTGCATACTCCCTCCGTTTTTAAATTATTGTCGCCATTGACTTTTTTTTCTATATTTGACCATTCGTCTTATTCAAAAAAGTTTGAAAAATATCATATATTTTGTTATGATTTGTTTCATCTTCAAAGTAAGTTTAAACATAATGTATAATTTTGCATATTCGAACATATATTTTGAATAAGACGAATGGTCAAACATAAATAAAACAGTCAACGGCGACAACAATTTAAAAACGGAGGGAGTATGCCGGAGCACAGCTCTTTCTGGTGGGTCCACTACAGGGAACAGGTCGTGGAGCAGGATGCCGCTCCAGAGATCCACCCAGCCCATGGTACCAGCTTCACCTCCCAGCATGATGACGGTAGTGGTGATATGGTGGTTGACCCGGAGGGCGCCCATTGGGATCTTCACCGGGAAGGCCTTCCGTGGGGCCTCCAGGCACAACGTCATCATGGTCCAATCCCCAACCTCGGAGTCGAACCGATGGAGCGTGAGCGTGTACTCGTCTTCCGCGAGCGTGCCAACGAGTGCGGCAACTGTAAAGAGATCTCCGTCTCCGGCGCGGGGAAGTACGCCGACCTCCCCGTCGTATAGGCTGTCCCTCGGATTTGGAATCAACGTGAGACGGGATTCCACCGGCACGGTAGAGGATGTAGTCCCTCGCAAAAAAAAAGGTAGAGGATGTAGTCACAGTCCTTGAGCTTGATGAAATCTGGTGGCGGCCCGAAGGCCACCGGGACGCGGAAGAGCATTAGATCTTGGGCGGTGGTGATGATCTTGGAGGGGTGCGGGTAGGTGGCGCCGGGGCAGTGCACGAAGAGTTTGGTGGGGAGCGGCGGCTGCGCTGGCCATAAGGACGCCTCGATCGTAAGAAAATCCCTCCCAACGACGACCGCCGTGGTGTTGTTGCGGAGGCTGCCGATGTAGGCATCCTCGTCGAGAAGGATCCAGGGCAGACGGCTTGAGGTGGCGGCGGCGATATTCATGGCCATCGATTTCTTTCTTACGGGAAGTGCAAGAAAAATCGTCGATCGAAGTCGACGCAAGAAGGAAGGACTTTTTTGGAGTTCCTCGATCTGCTGTAATGCCTGGACGGCTGGACACGTATAGTAACAGACAGCATTAGGGCCAAATATCTGGGATCTGGGGGCTCTAGTTTTGCTAATTAATTACCGTCATTAATTAGCATGTCCCCTTAATTAAGGAGGGAAAATCTCAGAAAACCGTGCGCATGTTCCCGGACTTGACGTCAATTACTTGCCCTCTGAATTAACCGGGCACTGAATATATCTGGGATCTGGGGGCCTCTTTTTTTTTAAGATAATGGGAACATTGTGCCTTTTGCTTCTAAGAAAGTTAGAGCCAAATACAATCATCGACAATCAGTAGCACACAAACGCGACACGGATAAAACAAAACTAAGAAATAAACATCTCCGCGGTTTTTCTTGTCTTCCGGTGTTGTCTATTAAGTAGGGTTGAGTCTATATGTCTGCTCTTCCACCTCTAGGATAGAACACACTCAAATAACTGTCAATCTAATGACAAACAACATTCTTGATTAAAGCAAAGACCATCCAAACAACAACCGAGGAAAGGATGAAATTGATAACTGCTCAAGAAGCCTAAGCAGACAAAAGGACAATGCCAAGCCAACCAAACTGCAACATGCAAATGACTCCAAACGACGCCTTCAAAAAGGTCATGACATAGAAAATGTTACCTCCACATCAGGTTTTCACCAGGAGTCCTTCCATCAGATGAAATTGGGCACCACAACGACCCATCCAA
Organism: Eragrostis curvula; assembly: GCA_007726485.1. Classification (NCBI taxonomy): domain Eukaryota; kingdom Viridiplantae; phylum Streptophyta; class Magnoliopsida; order Poales; family Poaceae; genus Eragrostis; species Eragrostis curvula. The sequence continues at coordinate 25,866,897 of CM017442.1, forward strand.
CAGTAACGATCATCGTCGGCATTGGAAATGAGCCAGACAGACCTTTCACCTTGGTACCTCCATGCCTAAAAGTAGGAGAACAGGAGCTGCACGCCATAGGTCGACGCACGAATGGCGGCCATAGTCAAAGTCGACGCCCGCCATATGCGTGGTTCTGAACCACGCCGTCATGGCCACATAGGCCACAAATGAAGCCATCGACACAAAACAACCGCAATCCACGCCGCAGCCGCCGCAATTGCAGTGGACTGACTCCATGCCGCGAAACAGCGATGGAAACACGCTGCCAACACCGCGCGCAACGGCGACTGATCCACGCTGCTGCTGCCGCCTTCCAGAGCAACGCCGACACTGACGATGAGCAGCCAAACGAATCCGACAAACTCGGCGGCCATCCACCATCCTCGAATCCACCGAAAAAAATGTAAAGCAAGGGGGAGATGGCCCCGCCACCACCATCATTGCCGTATGCCGGGTTGTGCCAGCTTGCAGGCTCCGGCGGCGGCAGGGGAATATATTGGGGCTCTATATGTTGCAGCACATTGACTTGTAAACTTACATGCTAAAACATGTATGTATCATTTGAAATACCGTATTACACGAATATTTCGGGCCTGGTTGCTTCCTGTCCTGGCAGGCAGCACGCCGGCCAGGCAACGCACTCAGCCGTAGGTGTCAGGCAAATTTCTCAGACCTCCAAGCAAACAACCCCTTCACGAGTGTTTAAATCCATCAAAGTAACAGTATATAGACTTGAATATTTCTAAAAGCGCATGGCTATGCTTAATGAACAGTACTTAAGGCATGTTGCTCTGCTTTTACAGCTCATCGAAGTCTCCATTATGCTCAAAATCCCAGGAAGTATCCAATGTGCTTGTACAGCCCGACAATCAAAATGTTGAGTGAACTAATTTAACAGGGAAGATTGGTACTATGTAACATTGTGATTCAACAAGTTAACTATTGTAGAGTTAGAAATTGAGTGTAGCTAGTCCAAGTATATTCATGAAGCCTCGTAAAATTTGTCTCAGTAGACTGTTGTTTGCACAAGTAAACTTTGGTCTTGTTGTACAAGCCCCTCCTTGCCCATTGCAAAATCTTGATCAATGTAGATAGTTATGGGTTGCTTTTGGTGATGTGCTGACAGAAATGATTTAAAGAGCCATTATTGAAAGATAAAAAAATGACGGTTTCTCTGAACTGGTTGAACCCAGCAAAGACACCAAAGGGTTGGTATTCTTTGTTTGTCCCAAATGTAGTCTCAAAGGTAATGACATCAACAAAGACACCAAAGCGCATGATGTCTGTCTTAGTGTAGCACCCTCAATTTTGTGCTCATTTAGAAACCCTTAAAATTTGACCCTTTTAAAATTTTTTCAACTAAAAACAATTTTCTAGCTTAAGTTAGAGCAAAAAAAATAAAATTTTTGAATTATTAATTCATGCACAAAGCTCATCATATGCATTTTTGGAGTTTATTGTTTTTATTTTAAGTGTTTGTTTGGTTTTTGTTTTTGTCCGAATTTGAATTGCCTTCAAATTCAAATTCCAGAATGTTTGAATCAAAACCAGCTCCAAAAACCGTGTTGGGCCAAATCTTCAGCCGGCCCAATCTTCTTTTTCCTTTCCTCTTTTTCTTTCTCACCGCGCCAGCCCGTTTTCCCGGCCCATCTTCTTCTGGCCCAGCTCCCTCAGCCCGTCACTCCTCTGTGTCGCTGACGCGCGGGCCCCGCCGCGTCGTCTTCCTCCTGCTGACGCCGGCATGAAATCCGCCGCCGCCCATACCGTGCTACCGGAGTTCGTCATCGCGTCATCTCCGCGCCACAGGGACCGTCCTCTCCGCTCACGTGAGCCACACCGGCTCCTCCCTGTCCCGTCTCGTCGCACAGTGCCGCCCCGTCCATCCTAACCCTAATCCCGGCGAGCCTCCCGACGAACCCCGTACCGCGCTGCCTCCCTCCGTCAGCCACAGCCTCACCCCGTCGCTTCCAGAGCACTGGCGCCATCACCGCGCCCGCGTCATCGCCCCGCACCGCCTTCGCGCGTCGCGTCGGCGTCAAATCCGGCGAGGAAATATCTCGCCGGAGCTCGGATATTTCCCGACGTCGAACCGACCTTGCGCGCCCATAAATAGGACCCCGAGCTCCCTCTCTTTCCCCTCCGTCACTCCACTCGTCCGCTCACTCTCCCGTGCGCTAAACCGAGCTCATCTCCTCTCCCTTCCCCATCTCCGGTCACACTTCGGTGAACTCCCGCGCTGCTTCTCCATCGCTCCCCGCTCCAATCCAGCTCGAGGTGAGCTTCTTCGCTCTCATCTCCCTCACTTGCGCCCCTCTTCTTCCTCCCCGCGCACTCGAGACCTGCCCGCACCGAGCGCAGCCGCTCCGCCGCCTCCTTCTTCCATCTCCGGCCGTCGCAGAGCCCTCCCCGGCCTCGCCGAGGCCACGCACCGCCCGCGCGTGCACACGTGCACGTCCACACGCCCCCAAGACAGCCCCTGCGCACGCGCGCGTCGTTCTCCCCGCGCGCACCCGAGCGCCGCCGCACTCCGGCGAGCTCGCAGCGCTGCCCTATCCCCTGCCCACGTCGACGTCAAGTACCCTAGGGTCCGCTGTCGCGCGTAGCATTCGCAGACATACTCCGCGTCCCGCTCCGGCCACCACAGCCCCAGCCAGCGAGCGCTCCGGCGTCGCGCCGCCGTGCGCGCGCCCGCGCCGCCGCGCCTTGACGGCGTCGCGCGGTCATCCGACGTGGCTGCCACGTCGGCACCACGGGCCCACGACGACCGAGTCGCACCGCCACGTGGTGCGCTCGGTGCACCATAGACCTCTCCCTCTCGCGCCCTGGTCCACAGACCCCATAGACCCAGTTCACCAAACAGTATCGAATAGTGATCTGGCCCCTCTGGACCCGCATGTCAGCCTCCCATACACCGAACAAATTGCTAGGTGCACCCGAGATTGTACACAAAAAACAATTTCGAGCACATTTCCAATAACAGAAAAATCCCAATAAATTCCCAAAAATTCTATATTCCTTTCTAACCATTTTGCAACTTTTGTACACCTCTGGAAAATTAGGATGTTGATTATACTTAATTAAGTTGATCAAATCCTAATCTTTCCCTTTCCTATTCATTCGAAAATTCATAACTATTTCATCTTAACTCCGAATCCAGAAATTCTTTCGCCTAAATTCTTCTCAAATCCTTATCTACTCATCTACACCAAAGCCATCTCTATTTGCTGTTTATTCGGATTTTAATTTATTTAATGATTGTTATTTGTTTGAGCGGTAGATTTATTCGCCCTTTATTTACTTTTGATCGTTAGATAACCAAGCGCTCGAGGAAGAGCACGAGGACCCCGACTACGAGGAAGGACTAGAGGAAGAAGACTTTGAAGGCAAGTCCTAACCCCCTTGACCATATTGCGCCTATGTTTGCAAATGATCCTACTTAGAGCCTGTTTTCAAATAAACATGCATAGTATTTATAAATGATTTAAATGCTTAGTATGGCCTAAGTAATTGTTGATTGCCTCACCTTGATATTTCTTATACCTTAATCTCCTTGTTAACCCTAGGTCCCAACATCATTAATCTTTAAATGATATGTTGGATGAAAATGCTGCTTAGGACTTTATTACACTGTGTATATAATTAATCTTGCTACACATGTTTTTGTGTTAAAATGTGTGTGTGCTTGGTGGTGTGCGTAAATGTGATCTTGGGTGGGATTAGTGATGATATGCAACCCATAGTGGGGTATGTTTTGGCGGGATCAGGCGAGGTAGTCCTCAGTGGGGAGGCTATCTCTGGGACGCCTTTCCTCGTGAGGACTGGCTATTGAAGATGCCTAGTTCGGTCGTATAAGGACCGGTTCATGTGCCGCCTTGCTTAGCACCCATCGTGCAACCACATGCCTTGTATGGGAAAGGTTTGGAACAACACCCTGCTACAGTGTCACCCGGTACCCACCAGGAGGCGGGAGTCGTAGCGGAAGCCAGGAGAAGACCTAACGAGATTGGCGTTAGCGTCCGGCGGTTGGTGATGGCCTGTGGCCATTATTCCTATGGTGAATGGATGCCCCTGGTTGTGGATTTTCCGTGGAGGTGCCGTGGTGACACCAGGTAGGTACGGAACCATTAGTATGCCAGTCTAAACCATGACGATGGCAAAGGCTGGTATACCTTGTGGGTAAAGTGCACAACCTCTGCAGAGTGTTGAATCTATCCGGATAGCCGTGTTCCACGGCATTGGACAATTGCGAAAGCAATGGCCACACAAATGATTACATTTTTCTGCGTGAGTTATCCTTGGCGTGTGTGTTTTGGAATACACCGGTTTGGAGCCGTGTGCTGGTTGTCGGCCAGCGTTAAAACTTGAGAACTGGCGGGATGGATGCATCTCCCCCAAGGCCAACCAACCCCACTAATTTCAAAATCTTACTTGACTTAGTTTGCAAAGCTGTTTTGCTTTTCAAACAAGCCCTTGCACAAAAATTGGCTTTTCGGCCGATATGATACACCCCAGCCTTTATCTTTGATCTCTGCCTTGCATGCTATTAACCCTTGTGTTAGGACTTGTTGAGTACCTTATGTACTCACTCTTGCTTCAATCATTCAGAAGAAGAAGAACCAGAGTATGACTTCCAAGGTGATGGCGATGATGAATAGGGATTCCGTCCGCGCGCAAGTCTGCCTGTAGAGTGGACCCCGCTTCAGTCTTCCGTTGCAATAGTTCTAGTGTTGTGTCACTGTCCACAGTGACGCTCAAGTGTGGTGTATGTGCCGTGTTGTAATAAGGCTTTTGGCCATTGTATAAAGACCTTTTGTAATATAAAGGCTTGTAATGAGACTTGGTAATATTATTAATGGTATAACTCTGAGATGCCATTCTGTAAAAGTGTCGTATCAGCTACTGATCCAGGGACTGATACGGTAAGCACTAGTGCTTTAGAAATGGGGTATGACACTTAGCCATTGGATGCTTGCATGTTGGGTCCTATGGACGTCCAGTGGTTTCTCGTATGAGCCATGGGCTTATGGGATGCCCTCCTTGCATGCGAGTCGGGCTTCATGTCGGTAATTCTCATCTTTGAGCCTTTATATCATCATTTCACTCAATTACACAACATAGCACTCAAACAACACTACATGTTGAAATCGTCAATATTAGAGGTAAAACACATATGATGAGAATACGATGGTTATTGGTACATAAAATGTGCATTGAAATAGTGCCAACAATATGCCTTCACTTCTTTCACATAGAAATCTGACAATTATAGAGTCAAGTCAAGACACTATATGAATCGTTGCTTCTGAATTACTGATGATCTTGAGGCTGATTATTATTGAGCCACGGCATGTTCCAAAAAAAAAAAGACTATCAAATCAGATGCCTCTGCTTGGAAAGGATTATTGAATCCATTGCGCCCCTTGTTAATTATCTTTGCACACCTATTTAGGGAGGGTGTTCAGTTCTATCAACATTTTGGTCCGGATATTTCCTTTTTAAAAAATAGTGTAAAAATCAGGTATTTCTGGTAAAAATAGCCACGTAAAATTTTAATCTTTTTCGGGGGATCCACAATTTCATGTGTTTTTCCAACAATAGTTTTATAAAGTTAAAATGAAAAAGGTAAAATACCCCAACCGAAATTTCGGTAGCAGTTGGTGTGCATTGATACGAAACACTACCCCACCAGTTGGTGTGCATTGATACCTACACAGGCTGATCATAATTAATCACCGACACCTGAAAGGTAATTCAGAAGTTCATCGCAAAAAAAATGTAATTTAGAAGTAGCGATGTCAATAGCTAGGAGCCAAAGACTTGACCTGTGCGCGAGTCCTGTGCGCGAGTCGTTGTCAGATTTGTGCATGTGAAAGCTGTGATAACATTGGTCTCATTGTAGTTGGTTTCCCCGTTCCGTGTGGATTTTGTGCCAGGCATCTGATATACAGACCTGAACTACTTGGCTTTTCTTTCACAAAATTTATCTCCGCACCATTTAGAGAAATATTCACTCTATAGCAAATGTATGGCACATCGCTAATGATGTTTCTGTACAAATTCTTTAACAGAGCACCTCTGCCATGGGTTGAACTTGTTTGGAATAACTACTATACCAATGGCAACTTCCCGGCACAAGGAAGAAAGGATCATTTTTTTGGCGAGATGTACTGAAGCAGCTATCTCTAGACAAAGGAATTGCTACGGTCACAGTGGGGGAAGGAACAAATGTTTCCTTCTGGGATGATCTATGGGCCAACATCGTTCCATCCCAGGTCCCAGCAGTTTCAGGAGTTGTATTCATTTACCACTTGGCCTGATTTAACTCTGCAGCAAGCTAGAAGTAAATCTAGAACCATTGCATCAAATCTTCCAGTTGCCTCTGTCTGTAGAAGCAATTCACAAGCAATCATCTAGCTAGTTGGACAAAGTAAGAATTGTGGTTTCTCTTCTCGCACAAGACACAGAGAGGATGCCATAAGAAATTAAAAGAATTCATGAAAAAGTAGCCATTATTATTGCGTCCACATGATAACATTACATGATGGGTATACTTGAGAAAATAACTAACCAAAATGAAGATTCATACGACAACACAAGATAAACACAGAATAACAAGGCCAAGTGAGTCGAGCTTTGCTTTCTAGGCTCTCTTGAGGGAATAAAGTGCCTTCAAGATGCTGATGAGCGCCCCGACGATGGACAAGACCACGGCCACGGTCTTGTAGTTGTTGTAGAGGAACTTGTAGACAGCAATCCTCCGCGGCCTGCGGCTCATGTACCTGTAGATCTCCCACAGGGTGTTGAAGTAGTTATAGCCCAGGCGAAGGTGCTGGCCGAGGGCCTTGAAGAAGGCTAGGGACTGCGCGTTGCTACTTAGCACGCCACTCTTTCGGAGCTCGTGCACGTCCTCCTCCCGGTCCATGAGCATAGCCAGCATGGACACGTAGGAGCTCATGACGTAGCCGTCCTTGTCCCAGCACAGCGCATTGGTCGCCCCAACCGACTCCAGCGCTAACATGTTGACGAGCCAGCAGGCCATGACGTCGTTCAGGAACAGCGGCGACAGAGAGAGCTCGCCGAAGAAGAACTTCTTCTTCCGGCATTTCATCTCCGGGAACCATCCAGCCGTGCTGGTGGTCAGCTTGACGCCTGACTGCACGAGCTCGATGGCGCCAATATTGAGGGACTCCAACCGGGAGGAATAATCACACATGCTCACCCTTTTCTGTGGGGGGCATACGGCTCATCAAAACGGACCGGAGGAGACCGAGAAGATGAGGTGGCGTACAGGATTCCGCTCCCATTTCGTTGCCAGTGCCCTTACTGCTTTTATTATTATTATTATTAATCTGATAGGGGATGCATTCCCGTCTCTTCTTTTCCTTTTTTCTGGCCGGGGAGAGCATTTTCCTTGCCCTGCAGCGAACATTGCTGGCATATCATCATTGATTTCGAATTCCGCCATAAGTAATTGGAGCACCTGCCATGGGACTTGATTCTCGAGCAGGAATATATCCTTGAGGAAGCTAGGCCCGCACGACAGGGTGCACCCCACCAACATTGGGTCCTCCAGGCTGCTCATGAACCCCAGAAGGAAGCAGCCGTCCAAGAACATCATAGAGGCCAACTCGTCGTTGGTAAGGTCGATGGGCTCACCGTAGCAGCGCCTGACGTCGCTAGCAACGGCGAGGACCTTCTGATAGACCTTATCGATTGAGAGGCCTGAGAGCTTGCACAACTTGTTGGCCACCGCGAGCTTGACCTCTTCCATCTTTCGCAGGTGAGGCACATTGCGGTGGTACGGGCCGATGGCCACCACGCTCGGCACCATGTAGCGCTTATCCGCGCCAGCGATTCCTCTCAGGTGGTGAGGGAACCGGTGGATCCTCGCATGCTCCGTCGCTTCCTCAAGCAAACCCTCCGCATCAAGCAACACTTTTTGTGTTGGCGATGCTGGCAGGATGTCAACAGCCTCTACTGCTGCGGTTCCTGCATCTGGAGATTCTGGACTGCCAGCAGCGCCCATGCTGGAAAGGACTCCCTCACACAGATAATTCGGGGGAACACTTGTATCAACTCTCTGCATCACAAGGCAAACTCCGTATGAGATGGATTTTTCTTATGTTCTCCGGCGACCGCTAATAGCGGTTCTTATAGAGTTATTAGCGCGGAGACACGCTCACGTGTCCGCTGTCGGGACGGCCCACCACCTATGCATCCTGTCGGGTTGGGGTGCCCGTTCGGTCATACCAGATGCTTCGGTTGGGGGGGGGGGGGGGGGGGGGGGGGGTTGGCACTAACAATTACTCAGATTGCTTAAATTCATGCTCATTCAGCCCTGATTTGTGCTGCACTGCACTTACTGAAAACAATGATGGACCAACAATGATTGTACTATCTACTATGCAGCACATCTCATATGATCATAAACAATGATTGGACTTCCCTCCAATGATTTACTATCTATGCGAATACAAATGTGCGATCGGTTGGCTGTTGCTACCTTTATGCAGTGCTGATTTCACTATAAACAGGATACGCATACATATATACATTGCATGACTGAAGAGATCAAGAGAAGATAACAAAGTTGTGGTGACTGACGACTGACGGGGTCTGAATAATCAACAATAATATCAATTCGAACCCCCAGAAGTGGTAGAATTCCAAGCTTGCTGTTTCCAGTTTCTGGTGCTCCAATGCTTTGAACTTACTAGTGATCTATTTTTTTAGACAAAAGGTTTCCTCACTTTTGTTGAAAGCCCTTACTAGTGATCTGTATATTAGTCTCTGTTACTTTTTTTTCCTTTTTGCTGAACTCAGCATTTGACATTTATGGCACCCAACTTTGGGGCCATCATATACGGATTCAAAGAAGATATTACATCATCTTGTAGTGCATACACAAATGTCTGCAGTGGCAGCAAGAGAAATCTCAGTGACGGTGATAACATCAAGAGAACTAATGCTGGCTGCCATCTTATACTGAAATGGACGGTAGTTGAGTACCATGTTGCCCAAAAAATTTGGTTTAATCTTATCTGAAGAACTAAACGAAATATGCCGGTTTTAACATGTAGACCCCGTATAGTTTGGGCATTTGCAGGAATAGGAACGATTTTGTAATTTCGAATTGCGTGTGTTGTATGATTACGGACCCAAATACAGTAATACGCGTTCAGCAGTTGTAGTTTTTTATAGATTGCTTAAAATTTAGAGTTGTATCACTTTTTGTTGACTGATAGACCGCACAACTGAAAAACGTGATATACTTCAGAATGGAAATGAGCTTTGCATTGATGGGCTGCATCCAGGTGGCCCAGATCGTTCGATCTAATGCTGCTGCCAGCTCAAATTGAGCCCGGTCCATGTTGCCACAGATCGGACTGGCCCAAACTTAATCAGACTCAGCAAATCAAACCGTTGTCTTCTCCCCGCTTGGCAGCTTAAAATCTCACGCCCGCGGGAGCCGCAAGCCCTGCTTTCGCTGCCGCCTACTCGATTCGATCCATCTCAACCTCTCAGCCCCTGTCTCATGGTGATTCCGCCCCGACCCCCCTCCGGCACGCCAGGCACCTACGGCGAGCTCCAGCACCGGCAGCCCAAGCCCCTGGCGTCCATGCGACCAGCCGACCAGCCACCAATAAAAGAAGCTCGCCCCTCGGGCTATAAATCATTATATATTTATACGATGGTCCACGTTACGAACCGCCGCTACAAATGGAGTCCTTTGTAGCGGCGGGTGGTAATGTTGCCCACCTCTACAACAAATGTGTCACTGTGGGCCACATTACCACCCACCGCTACGAAGTGCAGGAACAAGAGAGTATTTTGAGGCGTATGTCACGAGCAGAATAGAGGCGGAAGCCTCCCGAAAGTTGTGCGCCAGTAAAATCCACACGTGCGCACGTATGCTTATTAAGGACTTTCACCGGCAAGACTGATATATGACGCATCATGCTTCTATGCTTTGGCACTCCAAACACAACGTAGAACTTAGTTGTCGTAGGGATAGAACAGTTTTGACTTGTTATCTGCATTGTTTTCTCGTGATAGAACAGTCTGTCGCCATCTTGGTTGTCGACAACAAACGAGGTGATGGGACTGCAGTCCTCGAGTCCGAGCGGCGACTCCGGCCTCGGCACGATGATCCGGCACATATTCCCATCCGGCCCCTTCAAGAATAGGCCCCTTATAGTAGGCGCGGGCGGTCTGTCTCCGGCCAGATCTGCCGGAGGAAGTCCGGGTCGGTGAAGAGTCGCAGCCACCGCCTGCACGTCGACGCCGCGCACGGGAAGAGGTCTTTCACGTCGCGCATGCGGGAGAAGACCTCGACGAGGACTTCCTCCAGTACGCGGTCTGTGCCTCCGTCGGCGGCGCCTGTGACAGCCATGATCGTCGGGGTACTGCAGCTAGCAACCTCCGCATGACGGGAGCGAGAGCCGACGCCGTTCAACGTGGCGTGGCGCACTAGTTGTACCGTGACAAAACGGTTGATTGATGACTCTTTACCCAAAGATAAGAGGGACTTGTAGTTGTACATGCTAATAATCGCGTCGGCAGCCACGGCCCACGGGATGCGTCTCCATGACGAAATGACGAAGCTCCTGATCCAAGCGGCCGGCGGCCTGCCATATGTTCGCGTCGGCCAAGACGGCATGCTTTTGGTTGCTTGCGTGCACAACATGCGCATTGATGTTTGACCCAGCAAGACGACGGCGACGACGACAGTAATCTTGCCGCGTGGCTCCCCGCTCAGATGTTTGGAGAAAGCAGGTGGCTCCTCCCTCAGGTGATCCAGATGTCGTCGACGACCCTGGCGAATGAAAACTTCATGAGTTGCAAGTGGTTTTACTTCAACAAGGGGGCAGTGATGGCCGTGTATGGCGGCAATGGTGTCTTCGTCCTTGACCTTGAGACGATGGCGATGGAGAAGATCATGGACCTGTCTGACTGCGCTTCCCAGCTACGGATGTTACATGTGTGTGCCGTCCGAGATGGTAATGCCGAAGTTCTTCCTGTGTCAGCTTGGTGTACTGGGGATACAAGGGCAGAGGGAGGTGCGGTGGCGCTGGCCTTGGTAGCTACTATCTCCGTCCCAAAATAGTTGTTATTATTGACTTCTAAGTATCACGTTTGACCTTTTGTTTTAATTTAAATTTTGAGCAAATATTATTTATTTTTTCATAACATGTTTTAGCATTAAAGTTAGTTCAATCATGATATATTTGTTTTAACTTTTGTAAAAAGATTGAATAAGAGGAACAATCAAAGTTGACAATAAAAAGTCAAAAGTGACAACTATTATGGGACGGAGGTAGTAGCATAGCCAGTTTGGTAACAGTATGTTCAGGATCAGCGCGTCATAGCTGTGACATCCTGGCTCAAGGCTTAATAGAATTGATAGAATACTATATCAACAAGTTGCAACTTTTTTTCCGGAAACTCATCTCGAAAGAACTCCGAGGTTAGGCGTGCTTGGCCTGGAGCATTCGGGATGGGTGACCGATCGGAAAGTCCTTTCTGGGTGCGCAAGAGTGAGGATAAAGTGCGCAGAAAAGACATGTGTTGGTCTGTGAGGGAAGTCTTGAGATCCTAGAAAGCTGGCAGGTGTGCGGGCCCAGTATCGGGGACAGTGGTATCATAGCCGACTCTCGCGGTTTCACGGGGGCGTGTGGGCGCAGTTGCGCAGGCATGGTGCGCATGGCTAGTGTGAACCCAGAGTGGTCGCACAGCATGGCACATGAGCTAACACTGGACACACAGACGTGGCCAAGAGGGGACGCTCCTGGCTTGGGGTTGATCGACGAGGACGTCGGTCTTCTAAGGGGTGAGTATGTGACATCCTGGCCCAACGCTTAATATAATTGATACAATACTCATGCCAACTCTTTTCCGGAAGCTCATCTCGAAAAAACTCTGAGGTTAAGCGTGCTTGGCCTAGAGCAATTTCGGGAAGGGTGACCGACCGGAAAGTCCTTCCTGAGTGCGCACGAGTGGGGACAAATTGCGTAGAAAAGACATGTGTTGATTTATGAAGGAAGTCTTAAGACCCTAGAAAGTTGCAAGGTGTGCGGGCCCGACCTCGAGGAGGCGGGATGCCACAGCCCACAATAGCTCTAGATATTTCCAGCGAGATATTTCTCTGGACCAGTTATATTTGAGATTTTGTTTTATTTTATTTACAATCTTATCTTATATTTACTAATTGGAGGGTTTTTTTGAAGCCTCCACGTTAATCGTGCAAAAATCCTAGAAATTCTCACAAAAAAGCAAAACATCTGACCGTTTACATAAATGCTTAACAAACTATAACAATTAGATCTGCGTAATGTCTCATCCCATGACATCCACAACATTACAGCCGGCACATGCAATTTTCGTGTAGAAAAAGGACTCCTAAGGCAGCACGGTAACCTGTATATATCTTTGTATAGATAGAAAACAGACTCCACAACATGACAGCCGAGATACATGCAATCTTCGTATAGAAAAATGACTCCTAGGCACCACGGTAACCTGTATATATCTTCGTATAGAAATCGGACTCTCACAGCATCAACGGCAGCCAGCATCACATTCACAACAGCGCCTTACAATATACGTATAGAAAACATACTCCAAATAAAGGCGTGTCGAGCCTTGACAATATATATGCATGCTAGACCTGGGCATCAAATTCATTGAAGAATCGTCCCAAGTGTCCATGAACAGGCACTTCATGGCTGCAAGGTGCTCAAGCCGGCCATCTGTTCGCCGCACAGCATTAACAAAGTCACGGATTGCGAAGGCATGTAGGCCACCCTTGGCCAGGCAAGCAAGCTCGACGAGCTCTTGGTGAGATTAGTCTGTTGTAAGGACGATCGATAGAGGATCAATTCCATTGACAGAATGTTGTCATGTTTTTCCTTCAGAATGCAATATACTACCAGAGCATGTGCATGTACCAGTGAACAATCAACAACTCCGTAACATGACGTCATATGTATGACACTTATTTCTTTCTTTCCCTCTCTTCTTAGTAAAGATTAAACTATACCAAGGCAGTAAACAAATGATAGTTCGCAGAGTAAAGCGACACATTTTGCCTGTACTTGGGTAGATTTTGTCGTGATAACTTCGACAAGATTTGCATGTGTTTTGTAATTTCAGATTAAAAAAAAAGGATAACTAGAAGCAAAAAGGATGCAACCAAATTGTGTGACCAAAAAAGCCTGTCCAGAATAGAATAATGTGCGTTTATTTTGATTTGTCCTGGACAATATGTGAGCTGTTATCCATTATAAAAAGTGGTGATTGATGATGACAAAAGCTTAGTGGTCAATAAGGACAATCCTTTGGCAGGAAAAATGAGGTATTTTTTTATTACAAATTATAACAAATTACCAAGTGTCTTTAAGCATAGAAGCAAACACGCCGTTATGAGGGGGGTATAGGAAATAGAGTACTAAAGTTGGCGAGATAAAGAAAATTACAGCAGAATTAAGATTCACTAGCACTACGGGAAAACCGTTATTTGCCGGGTGCCCGCGGCTTTGCCGAGAGCAAATCGTCGGGCACTCGGCAAACACCGAGTTTGCCGAGAGCAGCTCTCGGCAAAGCCTGGGCACTCGGCGCCACTATGTCTGCCGAGAGCAGACCTTCGGCAAAAATAAACACTCGGCAAAAAAAAATGTTTGCCGAGAGCCCTTCCAACTGCACTCGGCAAACATCCCGAAGACTCTCGGCAAAACGCAGACGCTCGGCAACATTTAACGGCCGTCCGAAACTCGCGACGCCGTCAGAAATGCGGGCCCTGTGACGCGGTTTGCCGAGAGCCCTAGGGGAACACTCGGCAAAAAAAAATCTTTTTACCGGGTGTAGCGCGGCTAGCTCTCGGCAAAGCAGGCACTGGGCAAAAAAAAATTACCTTCGCCGAGAGCTGCTCTCGGCAAAAAATTGTTTGCCCAGAGCCACTCTCGGCAAAGTTATTTTCAATGAATTTTTCCATATGTTAGATTAATTCAAATGAAAATCTTGCTAACTACAAAGTTGTCTAAAATCTAGAGATCTACACTTTCTATTTTGGCCATTTGTTCATTCGAGAAAGCGACGGTAAACTTGTTCAGAAACCATAAAGGTCCCATGTAGTTCATAGAAACATGAAGAGATATATTTAAAATTTGTGAACAATGTGCCTACAATTATATCGTATTCAAAAATGATCAAAACATAAGTTATAGGTCTTCAAAAGTTACACATCTTTGCTGTTGAACACTTTTGAAATTTGAATTTGCTTTGTCAACGAAAAATACATATGAATTTCTTGAAAGCGAAAATTTGAAATTTTCATTCATGAATAAATCAAGAAAACAAAAACTGGAGCAGAACAAACATTAAAGTACAAAAACTGAAGGAGGCGAGGGGAAATGACGCGCGGCATGCGTTGCTCCTCCACCACCAGACACCAGTCTGCCACCTCCACGGCGGCGTCCTCGCCGGAGGCGCCCTCACGGGCGACGGAGGCGTTCGCGGCTCTAAAGCGGAGGGATCTGCAGGAACTCTGCAAGCAGCAGGGGCTCCCCGCGGGGGGAACCAATGCGGGGGAAATATGTTGCAATATGCCCTTTTTGGGTGCAATAGCCGCAATTGCACCCAAACAATTTCGTAAAAAATTGCTACAATAGGTCATGTGGTATTAGCCTTCAACCACGAATGTCTTTTGTTGGTTGCAATTGTTTTTCTATTACAACACAAGGAGGCGTTGCAACTAGCATCTATGGGCGCGCTCGTGTTGGTTGTAAAGTATCTTATTGCGACGCATATGCTGTTGCCAGAGGTTCAATTGCATCGTACCCAACGCGTTGCAATTTGTAGTTGCAAAGCATTGTATTGCTACACTCTGGTTGTGGTTGTTATAGGGCAATCACCTCTATTACCACTAAAGTGTTTTGGTTGCTATATGTGGTTCTCTCTATTACCACGAAGTTGATTTCGGTGCCATAGGTGGTGTCCTCTATTGCCACTAGATTTGTTTGGTTGCTAGATGTCGACAACTCTATTGCCACGAATTAGGGAATGGTCGCTATAGGTGTGCCATTCTATGGCCACCAAAATCGTTTGGAGGCTATAGGTGGAGCACTATATTGCCACCAAAATTGATTGGTTGTTAGATGTGATCACCTCTATTGCTTCGAAAATGTTTTGGTAGGCAAAAGTTCATCCCTCTATTACCACCATATTAGTGGGTTGCTACGTGTGGAACTTCGTATTGCCACGACCTCATTATCAGCAAGTCTCCACCTAGACTCCCCACAAACGGAGTCTAGGCAAGTAATGATCGAGAAAATAGAATGAGAAAGAAAGGCTCGACTAGACCGCTCAAGTAAAGGATACGGGTGAATGCAAGAGCAAGAGCGTCGTAGTACTCGATCACTAAGAACTATACATCATGTTATGAGATAGATAAAGAGAGAAACAAGATGAGTAGAGAAGTGAGGGACATAGCTCAAAAGAGGTATCACCTGCAAAATAGAGTTAGTGCACAAGGGTGATATATATGAATAGAGGGCAAGTAAGCTATGTCCACCACTCTTGTGATGATATGATAACGTATAATTCCTGCACAAAGCAAGTTAGTCCACAAATCATCACAAGAATACGATACATACACGAGGGATCAACACATGCATCTCAGGCATAATGATACCAGATAGATATATAATACAAGTGCAGTGTATGTAAAAGAAACCAAGTGCATTCTCGATGAGCTAAAGCAAGGCAAAGGAAGACCAAGCTCATCGAGAACCACGAACATCCAAAATAATATACGAATGAACTCCAAATATCCTGACTAGCCAAAATGCCCGAGAGCTCCCCCTAGGTACAAGCACTCTCGATCAAGTCTCACTCCCAACTCCCCCTAGACATTCTCTCCCCCTTTGGCACCAAGTACCAAAAAGATCATCGAGGAAAGATATGGCATCCTACGCATCGGGGTTATGGAGGTGGTGTAGTGGCCTCTGAAGCTGAAGAGATGGCTCCCCCTGAAGCTGTGCTTGCCACTGAACCTGCTATGCTGTCCTGCTGGGTGGGTGCCACTGGTGCTGTCCAAGTCCAAGTCCTGGGCATCCCAAGCTCTGGTGTGCGAGAACGACGAGTGTAGACAAGTCGTCCATCTAAGTCAAGAACAGGCGCATCTGGATCCTCAGCTCTATGATGTCCTAACTCTGGCTGTGAAGCTGTGTGTACAGAAGGAGTACAAGACTGAGTGCCAGAGCCAGGCTCGCTAACTGTCCAAGAAGCACTGCCTAGGGGTGCTTTCCCCGTGCTGCTCACCCTCAGAGCTGTGGCCTCTGCTGCAACTCATCATAACCTGCATCAAGCATATCCTTCAGAATAATCTCGTAGGTCACAGCTGGCGTAGGAGAGGACGTCTCTAGAGCAGCAGTAACCTCTGAAGTGGTGATCACTGCCTCAGTAACAACTGGAGGAGAGACCACACTAGTAGAAACCAAGTTCATCCCTTTTTTATATTCAAAATTCACCAGTTTTTGTGTAGTTACAGTTTGACATTTGAAGAATATGATGGTTGAAATCACAATTACAAATTATACCTTGAATTATGAATTACAATTTAGCTAAAATATATAGGTTTTTACAAGATTAGTTAAAATACTTCAAGATTGATAAATCTTTACGATTTTTACAAGAAGGACTATTTTCATTTATCGAACAAATTGAAAATATTATATTCATGAAACAAACATTTGCAACACAAATCAAGGGTTGCGAAATTGCCGTTCAGAAGCAACCAACGCTAATATTGTCGCCATAGCTCCTTTCTATTGCAACACACGAAGTACTAATGCAACTCATAATTGGTGTAGCAGTATTCCCAACCAATGGCAACACAAATCCTAAAAATAGGTGCAATAGCCATCTATCTATTGCCATAACGCACAAAGCAATTTGCAACACAAATCAAGGGTTGCAAAATTGCCGTTCAGAAGCAACCAACACTAATATGGTTGCCATAGCACCTTTCTATTGCAACACACGATGTACTAATGCAACTCATAATTGGTGTAGGAGTATTCCCAACCAGTTGCAACACAAATCCTAAAAATAGGTGCATTAGGGTCACCCTGTTGCAACACGTAACATAAATATTGCAACACAATTTATGTGTAGTAATAGGCATGCATATTACTACCAAATCACTATTTCGATGCCATAGTACCCCCCTATTGCATCCAAATGTGTGGTGTTGCCTAAAGGTTTCGTGGTTATAGGGGGGAAATCTAGTAGTGAGACTCAATCCTTGAGAAGTCAAGTGCTGATACTGGCAAAGGGGACGAGATCCTAGTCACTGAGGTAATGTGCTGAACTGGAGTCACTGGCGGTGAAGTACTCAGCAAGAAAGCAGATGGTGTCATGAACTGTCCCGGTGAGAAGGATGGTACTGAAGAAGGTCCTGCCTGAGTGTGACCTGCCATCCCTGAAACTCCAGCAAACACTGAACCAAGAGGACTCTGAGATAGCTGTCCTGCGGAAGTCATCGGAGCAGAAAGCATGGTAGTGAACATCTCGGGAGCAGCTATGGTCTGTGATGGCTGAACACCCTGTGGTGGAACCAGTGAAGGTAGAACCATAGGGGGCATGGGAGGCATCCCCGGAACTGCCTCACCAAGATAGCTAAAGGCTGCAACGAAGTAACCAAAGACATCCTGATTGGCCATCTGCGTGTTCCTTAGTGTCTCTGCCATCTGCTGAGTCCACTGTCTGTGCTCAGCCTCTCTCCTCTCCTGGTCCCATCTCCACTGCTCCTGCTGGTCAAGTCTCTGTCTGAGCATCTCCAGTTGAGCAAGCACTGTAGGGTCTGTGGAAGTAGCTGCTGCAGCTGGTGGTGCACTCACTGGTGGTGGTGGAGCTGGTGTGAAGTCCGGCACTCCTCCCTGGTCCTGTCTGTAGCTCCACTCTGCATGCCTGTCTCTCTCGCCTGTGAGGAGCTGCTCTGAGATGCATCAGCTCTCTGAATGCACTGAGGGTCACTGGGTGGCAGCAATACATACTCTGTGGTCACCTCTGGAAGAGCCTAATACTGAGCATCGGTCATGAAGCCATTCATCCAAATCAACCAGCAGATGAGAGGTCCAAAAGGCAGCATCCTGGAACCAACTCTCTCAGCAATCACATCCTGCATCTGACATATAATGAGATCTGCCAAGTCAAAGCGCTGCTCAGTGAGGATGGAGGCAAAGCCCATGTAGTCATGAGCATGGAGGATGTTTGAGTTGGTGGCTCGTATGACTCAAGGCAAGGTTTGGCACATGATGATTAAGCTTGAGAGAGGTTCAAACTTGACCTTGAGTAGGTTTCCTTTATGCAATGTCTTTAAATTTGCTTGCATCTCACATGGCATATTTACTTTCTCTTGCATTTGTATGATATGCTTGTTTCATGCATTGCATATAGGAAATCACAAAGGAGCCATCATACTATGTGGAAAGTGCTTCATGTTCCATATGATACCACATCCCATAAAAGTGTGATTAAAGGAAAGGATTGGAGCTTCATGCCCATTGAGCATTGCATAATGATCCTCGAGGTTAAAACTACTCGCACGGGTCATTGGCAAGGGCTCATACATACCCCTCCTTTGGTTTTCTCTCTTTTGGCTCTTATTGGCTTCCATCTTATTTGGTTTTCAAAAATTATTATATGCCTATGTGCAGCCTATATTGGCTTATTTTCAAAAGAGTGGTTGAGAGTTCCCTTTCTAGTCCATACATGGTGTTTATTTAGTTTTTGTGTGAGATGTATGGACAAAGAAAGAAATTCCTTGAAATCAGCTTTTCTGCTAGTCACCGTAATATACGGTGGTTATCACCGTATGATACGGTGAGGCCCAGGGCCTCTGATCATTTTGATCTGGGACATTACTGTCACCATATCATATGGTGCCAGTCACCATATGATACGGTGACCGTTGCTTCAGCGCCCAGTTCATTTTGATCACCGTATCATACGGTGCTACTCACCGTAACATACGGTGACTTTGGGTTGACCGTTACTCTTCTTTCAATCTGAGCCGTTGATTCAATTTTTCAATCGATCTCGGTCGTCCATTGGTTTCTAACCCCAATCTCAATGCAATTCGTCCCGTTTCTGTGCAAATCGACGCCGTCGTCTTCCTCAGTCCCGCGCACGCGCCTCCGCTTCCCGCCATCGCCGTCGAGCTCATTGCCGCCGTGCGCCTATGCCACCGCACCCAAGCTTGCTCCGCCACCTCGTGCAGCAGCACCGCCACCGCAGCGCGCCGCCACAACTCTCTTGCTCCACCCGCAGCCGCGCCGCGCCCGCGCAAACCCTAGCTTGACCGCGTCGCCGTCGCCCTCGCCGCACCTCATCGCCGTCGTGCTGCCCTTCGTCCTCGTCCTCGCGCATGATCTCACGAGCAGCTGCTCTCGCGCAAGGAAGGAGGAGCACCCGCAGTTGATCTCTCCATCGTCTTCCCGAGCTCCGGTGAGGTTTCCGGCGACCTTTTGTTGATTCCGGCGACGATGTGTTTGATTCACTGCTTGAATTGCATAGTAGCTTGATTGTTTGATTAGGGCTTCGCAAAATTTCATTCCTTTTCATCGGATTATGCCTTATTTCCTTAGGTTTTCATTCTTGCTAGCATGAACCGATGTTCGTTATTTAAATTGATGCTAGTTTAGTTTGAATTCCTGTCCTGCAAGTCATTTTGGTCAAAAAGCTATCTCCTTTATATGGCTTGTAGGTACTAGTGTCATTGTTCGTGCTTAATTCTATCAAATGGCACATGGCACTAGTGTTGTTTCCTCGATTAGTGTAACTTTGAGTCTATTGCTATGCTTGTATGTGCACTAATTGATCTCCACCCATAGTCGACAATGCCGTTGTTCATATTGCATCATTTGCTGGCATTGTGTCCTTCACCTCAGCGCTGGGACTTCATATAGACTTTTATGTGCTTTCCTACGATTCTTGCTTGTAGATTATAGTAGGTTACTCTATAATCATATACCCTGTCTATATTCCTATCGTGCAGTGGCAGTTGTCAGTGGTCAGCCCAGAGGACAGAGGCAGTTGATAGTGCAGTGATCAGTGGACGGATTTAGGGCCAAGCCCTTCATCCTATCTTTGGCAGTCAGCTTGTTAGTGGATGGGTTGGTGAGCCAAGCTCACTTGCCCTATCTTGTCAGAGGGCAGCTCAGCAGTGACAGCAGCTATGGGCAGAGACAGAGGTGTTGGCAGAGGTTCTGGTGATCAGGACAGAGAGAAGGGCAAGGCCAAGGTTGTGGAGAAGCCCAAGGCTAAGAAGCCTCGAGTTCCAGTTGTTCAGACAGGTGACCCTCTGAACGATGCAGCTGTTCGTCGAGCTCTTCGTGATCAGGGTCCACCTCCAGAGGGCAGCAGTGGAGGACCCAGGCTCTCTGAGAGGACTCCACTTAGGAGGTCCACCAGAGTGAGGTTCTCTACACAGCAGACTCCGACCTGAGGAGCGGGCTCGTCGAGGACTGCTGGCCAGGAGCATCCACAGGCCGAGGACACAGACACCACCTCTAGCTCGAGCTCCAGCACTGAGGACCGAGGTACTGGACACTTGTACAGAGGCAGATTGCAGATGCCTATCGCAGAGCAGAGTCCACCAAGGGGAAGCAGCTTTGCACTACCCACAAGTATGTGGTGCCAGCTCGACTATCTCTAGCAGCTGGGAGAAATATGGAGTCCAGGGTGACATACATGCCTGGTTTGAGGACTCTTCTTGCAGCACCTATGAGGTACAGGACAGATATTGTGAGAGACTTCTATGCTACTCTCTGGGTTGCTGACGACAGAAGTGCCATATGGTTCATGTATGAGGGTCAGCCAGTCAGACTGACACGAGATGATTTTCTCAGGGTGCTGGGAGCTGAGGCTAGTGATAGAATATTGCACAACCTCGCCCATGAGGGAGCCAGACCACCTCGCAGACCTTCAGGGGGAGTGGCGCCTACAGATGATGATATGAGGGTGGCCTTCCCTTCACCTTATGAGCAGGGTTACAGCAGGATGCCTCACAGACTTACACACGAGGCTAGAGCTATGAGAGCTCTCCTGAGCAGGACCATTGTACCCCGTGAGGGTTATCAGGACAAGATCTCCTGCTTGGTTCAGTGGACACTCGCTTCCATCCTCAACGAGCAGCCTTTTGATCTAGCAGATACCATCATTTGTCAGATGCAGGATGTGATAGCTGAGAGGGTTGGTTCCAGGATGCTACCTTTTGGTCCTCTCATCTGCTGGCTGATTTGGATGAATGGGTTCATGACTGATGCTCAGTACGAGGCTCTTCCTGAGGTGACCACAGAGTATGTGCTGCTGCCCCCTAGTGACCAACGGTGTATTCAGAGAGCTGACGCTTCACAGAGCATTTCCTCTCAGGCTAGAGGTACAAGTGCAGGTGGGAGTGGAGCCACAGAGGAGAGAGACTTCTCACTTGAGTCACCCTTGCACCATGCAGCAGAGCCTGACTTCACTCCAGCTCCACCACCACCAGTGACAGCTCCACCAGCTGCAGCAGCTACAGTCACAGACCCTGCCCTATAGGCACAGCTTGACATGCTCCGACAGAGACTTGATCAGCAGGAGCAGTGGAGATAGGACCAGGAGAGGAGAGACGCTGAGCACAGACACTGGTCTCAGCATATGGCAGAGACACTCCGAGGCACACAGATGGCAAACCAGGTTGTCTTCGGTTACTTTGCTACAGCTTTCAGTTACCTTGGTCGGGTGATTTTAGGGATGCCTCCTATGCCCCCGATGGCTCTACCTTCACTGGTTCCACCACAGGGTCTCCAGTTACGACAGACCACAGCTGCTCCCGGGATGTTCACCACCATGCTCTCAGCTCCTATGACTCCCACAGGACAGTTTTCTCAGAGTCCCCTTGGTTCACTGCCTGCTGGAGTGTCTGGTATGGCAGGCCACACACAGGCTGGTACTTCACAGGCTGGACTCCCTCAGGCAGGGACATCTTCTATGTCACCAGGCCAGTACATGACACCTTATGCTTTCTTCATGAGTACCTCACCAGCAATGGCCCCAGTTCAGCACATCTCTTTAGTGACTAGGATCTCGTCCCCTATGCCAGTTTCAGCACTTGACTTCTCAGGGATTGAGTCTCCTATCACCTCAGCACCGACTATTTCCAGTGTGATCTCTCCTCCAGTTGTTACTGAGGCAGTGATGACCACTTCAGAGGTTACTACTGCTCCTGACACGACGTCTTCTCCACCTCCAGGGATTGCCTACCTAGATGCTATAGAGGACATGCTTGCAGCAGGTATTAATGAGGATATAGCAGATATCACAGCAGCCACGGCTAGTGGAGAGGTAGTCGATGAGCATGGTTCTCGATCTCCCAGTCCTTCTATACACTCAGCTTCAGAGTCAGAGTTAGAGGAGTACACTGCCGAGCTAGAGCGTACTCTTGCACAGCCAGATGCTCCTACTCCTGTGGATAGGCAGATAGTGACGTACACTCGTCGTTGTCAGACTCCAGAGACAGTGCTGCAGATATCTCGACGCCTACAGACTCCAGAGCCGGGGATGCCCAGGACTTGGACTTGGTCAGCACCAGTGCCACCCTCAGAGGACAGCACAGTAGCTACAGTGGCAAGCACAGCTTCAGGGGGAGTCAGCTCTTCTGCTTCAGAGGCCACTGCACCACCTCCAGACCCCGATGCGTAGGATAGCATATTTTTCCTCGATGATCTTTTTGGTACTTGGTGCCAAAGGGGGAGAGAATGTCTAGGGGGAGTTGGGAGTGAGACTTGATCGAGAGTGCTTGTACCTAGGGGGAGCTCTCGGGCATTTTGGCTAGTCAGGATATTTGGAGTTCTTTTGTATATTCTTTTGGATGTTCGTGGTTCTCGATGAGCTTGGTCTTCCTTTGCCTTGCTTTAGCTCATCCAGAATGCACTTGGTTTCTTTTACATACACTGCACTTGTATTATATATCTATCTGGTATCGTTATGCCTGAGATGTATGTGTTGATCCCTCGTGTATGTATCGTATTCTTGTGATGATTTGTGGACTAACTTGCTTTGTGCAGGAATTATTCGTTATCATATCATCACAAGAGTGGTGGACATAGCTCACTTGCCCTCTATTCATATATATCACCCTTGAGCACTAACTCTTTTTTGCAGGCAATACCTCTCTTGAGCTATGTCCCTCACTTCTCTACTCATCATGTTTCTCTCTTTATCTATCCTATAACATGATGTATAGTTCTTAGTGATCAAGTACTACGACGCTCTTGCTCTTGCTTTCACCCGTATCCTTTACTTGAGCGGTCTAGTCGAGCCTTTCTTCTCTTTCAATCATCTCGATCATTACTTGCGCTTTCTTTCCATACCTTTTTCGTATGTTGTCACCAATCACCAAAAAGGGAGAGATTGTAAGCTTCATGACCATTGGAGTATGGAAACCCCAAAGGTATGAATGTTTTGGTGATTGGATGATCATGTTGTATGTGACTAACTCTTTTGTAGGTTGTTGCCTATGGTCACATATGATGGAGGACTACGTCAACCATTTCTCTATTGGATATCTCGATGATTGGTTGCCTCGACAACTCGGGACATTGGGCTTAATGAAGTCGCGGTTGAGGAGATGGATCAAGGCTAAGGACATGCTTGAACCAAGCACGTGTTGGCTTGGTGTAGATGTAGGCTTGAGTCCATAGGAAACACCGGACTATCAAGAGGGTTCGAGTTGGTCTCTTAGTGCACACTAGTGGTAGAGATCATTGGATGCAATGTGAGGCTCTCAGATGCTAGGGTGGCAGAAGAGAAGCTTGAGGAACCAAGAAGAGTGAAGATGAAGTCAAGGATCGAGGAGATGATCAAGATGGACTTCAGGCAGAAGTCACCGTATGATACGGTGACTACAGGAATTGCAGAATGGAAGACAAGAAATCTCTGCTGGAGTCACCGTATGATGAGGGGTGATAGTCACCGTATGATACGGTGGTCACCATATGGTTTCCAGGGAGTTGGCAGTTTCTGCAGAATCAGAGAGAAGAAGTCACCGTATGATACGGTGATAGTCAGCGTATGATACGATGACTATGGTCAGGAAAATCCAGTGAAAGGAGAGTCACTGGTAGAGTCACCGTATGATACGGTGGGTCACCGTATGGTTTCCAAGAGAAGTGCAATTTGGACAAGTTGCTGAAGATGGAAAGGAAGTAGTCACCGTATGATACGGTGCCAGTCACCGTGAAGACAGCAGGGAAGGCTGAAGAGGATATAGTCACCGTATGATACGGTGACTAGAGCACCGTATGATACGGTGGCTGCGCAGAAAAGACTGCTTTTGAGGCAACGGCTAGTTTATGAGTTGAGGGCTATAAATAGTTAGTTGCCTACCCTTTTGAGGGTCTCTTGGCCAGTGGAACAGGTGAGGTTACCCAAGGAAAGCCAAGAGCAAGAAGAGAAAGCACTTGTTGAGGATTTAGAGTGATCCTAGTGCTTGTGAGAGAGTAACAAGAGCATCCTTTGATCTCTAGGGCTAGTGTGTGCATAGAGAGTCATCTTGGGTTGTTACTCTTGGTCTATGGCAAGACCTAGACCAGTTAGGTGTCGGTGGTGAGCTTGCCAAGAGTGTGGAAGTCACCGCAAGTTTGTACACGGTCTTCAAGCTTCCAGTGTGAAAGAAGCTACGTGAAGAGAGCGCCTTTTGGACCGCATCACGTGCGGATCCTTACCTTCGGAGGAGCATCCGGAGTTGCCGGCGGGACGTGCCCGCGTCTTCACTCGGAGGGTGAAGAATGCTCTAGAAGGGATCGCCATCGAGCGGAGGGAGGGGTCGAGACTCCGGCGGAAGTGACCCAACGTGGAGTAGGGGGAGAGTAGGGGGAGGCGCCATCCTCCCGATACCACGGGCTAAAAATCCATGAGCAATCTCTATCTCATCTCTTTACTTGCTAGCATTTACTATTCCACATTTACTTCTTGCTAGGAGACTTGATTGATAGGGTTGCTTTGCTCTGGGTAGAATTGCTTGTGTAGGATTGCTCTTTGCTAGTCTTGCTAGTGTGTGCGCATCGCTTGCTTCTTGTCATCACGTAGCTTGATATTAGGTTGCTAAAGTACCTTACCGAAGGAAGTGAAAAGTGACTACCGATTCAATCCCCCCCCCCCCCCCCCCCCTCGGTACTCCGTGATCCTTACAATGGATCTGCTCACATTAATCATATTCGGGTATTTCAATTTGAAAACTCTTTGGTGAAATAGGAGCAGCAAAATATGCTGATGAGGATCTGAAAAAAGATGTTATGACAAGGAAATAGTGGTGTACCAATTTTCGTTTCTCCAATGAAACATGTAGATATCTCCAGCGTTGGTTTGAATCTAGCCTACAGTTATGATATCACTTTATTGATCGATACTGAATCATCTCATTTTTTAATTTCTTTGTAGATGTGTCATACTACTGGTCTACAATGAGTCCATGACTATTCAAACGGGTGAACCATGACTATTCAATTTAATTGTTGTTGTCGCTGTTTGGTTGAATCCTGTATACGTTCATACATAATTCATTTGAGGCGCAAAACCTTGATGCGTGAGTTTACTATTATTTATTAAATCAATTTCTTTCTGTTCATAGCATACTGAAGATTCGTTTATTTTGTCAGCAATGCACACTTGATCCACGCACTGAACAACGCTTTAGCAGTGGAAGGTTGCGCGCTGACGAACGTTGGGCATTTTTTTATAGCTTCTCTGAAGAAATTTCATTTATGTATGTGCAAATCTGTAGAGAAGAACTGAGAGCAAGTCAGCTGTCAAGCGACAGTGGATGATGGATATGGTGAAGCTGCAGCTCCTGCCCTTGCAAGCAAATATGGCTCAACAGACAATAAAACTGATGATATAGCACATTGTTTTTAGATATGATATGATAGCACGCATGATGTAGCCTCTGATTTAACAGAAGATTCATCTTATTCTTTTGGTTTGGATTACACATGTTGAACAAATCGGAAAAACCACGAGCGAAGACAATTGGTAGACCAATAACTTTTTTTTTTTTGGAATTACTAAAAATTGATTTGTCTAGGCCTTAAAAGTTAGTAATCTTTGTCTGTCTTGACAAATTCCAAGTATATCTAGCTTAAGTCTTACCATCTTTTTTTGAAGAAAATAAGTCTTACCATCTCGTACAATAGTTGTACTATGTATATTATCCATATCTTTCACTCGGATAATTCAATTATATATCACTCCCGTAGCAACGCACGGGTAAATTACTAGTAAAAATATAAAGTATGTTGAGAAAAAAAAAGGATGACAAGGGAGATAAAGGTATTGACAATGAATTTTCCTTACATGACATCCGAACTCTTGTGTCTTTACATGCACATTTAATTAAGGATCTTTTTCTCATTTCGTTGGCAGATGAAAATGAAGAGCCAGCAGACCTTATTGATCCAGAACAAGGACAAGGTTATTTTTATAATTATAAAATTGATAAATAAACCAGGCTTCTCAATGTTTGTTCTCAGTCACAATGGTTTTTTATTTGTTTTGCAGGAAATGGCGATATAGAAAGTGAACAATTTCTTAGGGATCCCGATGCAAATACCAAATTTGTTAGTGCACGGGAATATTATTGCTACAAGCCGCAAATTAGAGACAACGAGTTCATTGTCAACTTTTATGGAGGCCAACTTTTTCAACAGTATATTGTTGATATATACATAAAGATTGAGACTATGCGCCTCGACTGGTTCTCTAAACCGGTGCACCAGAAAATTATTCGTGCTGGTCTCTACAAGGTATTCATTAACAAAGAATTGGATGCAGTGTATACATTTATATACTTTACTGCTTATCCAACATGGTGATGTTGCTTATTCAACTTGGTGATGTCTGTTGTGCAACTTGCACCTTACTGACTGCCATCATGCTGAACCTCGTTTATTGCTTTTTGACCAACATATATACGTATTTGATGTGAAGCCGTGGTTGCTCTAATGGTTTTTTTTCATTCGATCGTATGCTTAATTAGCAATGTGGTCTCAATGTTATTTTTAAGGCCATGCCATGATTGTTTTTCCAAATGTTAACCGTATCCGCATGCAAGAATATCGTATGTTTTCTATTTGAAAAAAATGTATACACGCGACATGTTTTCTATTTGTGAAAAGAATATCTTTATGAAGGGATTGGATTCGAGGATGGTTTTCGCGCCCAGGTGACGTGCGCGTGGGATGTAAGCGATCCATCCAGCTTGTGGGTTTGTTTTGTTTCGAGTTGATGAATCCGATGTGCGTTCAGGATTCAGGGTCGCCGAGGAAGCGAACCTGGACGAGGCAGCGGCGTCAGGCGCGGGAGGCCGCAGCTTCGGCGTGGCGTGCCCATGGTGGGGTGGCGCCTGGGCTCCCCGCGACCCGTCCGTGGGGATGATGTTCTTGCGCGGCGAGGTCGAGCGCTGCGCGCTCGCGGTCATGGACGACGACGGCGAGGGCGCCGTACGCGAGCAAGACCGCGGCGCGGGGGAAGTGGAGGGACACGGCTCGCGCGGCAGTGGCGCCCGGCGGCAGCTCCGACCACGTTATCAAGGGATGGAGTGGGGATGCCTTCGAGCGCTGATGACGGTGCTGGGGACGACGTTATTATTCGCTGCCTTGCCGAGCAGCAGCAGCAGCACAAGGATGAAGTCGTTCGTCGGACACTGAATTTCCAGCAGCAACTTTGATGTCTGAACAGATACTCTGTTTTCTGCTCTGTTTTACTGTGCAGTACAAGGATCGCCCTGTCCGACAGAATACATGGCTTCTTGATTCTATGCCAATATGCTAAACAGTGGAACAATTCAATTCTTCTGAACAAGACACATTTACAAGTCATGTAAATTCCGCACCATTTCTGCTAACATCATTCAGTTTCCCACTCCTATAATATTCGTCAGCAATAGATTGCCCAGCACAAGGATGTATTTGTGTTTTATGGCGCTGAAACTACTTGTACTGAACTTGCTGCTGACATTGTACTGCACAAGGCCTGTCGGCAGGTCCATAGAAAATCCCTAATCTTCTTTCTTTACTCTTATTATTTACCTTCTCATTTCACTCCCGTGCGTCGCGCCTCGGTCAAAATCGACGCCCACATGTGGGCCCGCCTGCACTCTGACCCGCGCGGCGCCCACTTCGCCCCGTCTCCTTCCCTTCCCTCGGCGTCCCGATTCTCACGTTCTTTCCTCCTCCCGATCTCCCTCTCCCTCACCAAACCCTACCTGCCGCCGCCTCCGGAAGCTAGCATCACGCGTCCGCCGCGTGCCGCATTGGCGGCGGTGGGGCTGGAGGACGAGGAGGCGGCCCTGGTGTCCCCGAAGACCAACGGCGACGCCAACACCGCTCACGCGGACGAGCTCGGCGACGGTGGCGATGACGAAGTCACGCTCGAGAACAAGATCCTGGCCATCAGGTACAGGTCGCCGCATCGTGAGTAACTCCGGAGGGTACCATGCCGACGTGCCGCCCACTGCTCTCCGACACCTCATCATCTCCCTCGACAGCGGTGACATTGATGCCGAACTCGGCGACGGCGACGCACTCACGGCTTACGACGAGGCTTTGGGGCTGCGGGGCTCAGGTGAGGCTGCCCACGCTCCGAC
Source organism: Eragrostis curvula (assembly GCA_007726485.1). Classification (NCBI taxonomy): domain Eukaryota; kingdom Viridiplantae; phylum Streptophyta; class Magnoliopsida; order Poales; family Poaceae; genus Eragrostis; species Eragrostis curvula. The sequence continues at coordinate 25,895,599 of CM017442.1, forward strand.
CCCTGATTTTCATATATTTTTGTTTTTTATTGTACTCATTAGTCCTTCGCATCGATCATCTTGAATCAGAAGGAGGTTTTCACTTGGCAGTCTAATAGTGTTTCATGCATTAGATTGCTTGATTGATTTTGAGTTGTGGTTCTTCGTCTTGCAACTGAAACATGGAGTGGAGCAAGCTGAGCAAGCGCGGGAGTACTGATGCCGTTTTGCTCTCAGGATTTTGGCTTGTTACTTCTGTTAAAATTCGCAGCCATGTCTGAGTTACATGGATACTTGCGTTGAATTGTCTCTTTCTATCAGGCAGAGGAGTCAGATTACTTAGATGCAACATCACAGAGATATAGTGTACGATACTGCAGTACTACTTTATTTTATTTCTTGTAAACATCTGAATTTACTTCATGCATAGAATAATCCAAATAATAACCAAAGGTTAAAGACAGTGAAACTATAATTGAAGTTGAGATATGGTGTCTGGCTTGCATTTATTTGGCACAACATTGGTGTTTTGTTAATCTGATTGCTTCTTCACCAGGAATCATGGATTCAATTAACTTACATTCTCAGCATCTTAGGATGATCGAATCGACCTAGAGTTTTAAATCAATTATATGTTCTTTATCCAATGTTTTCTTACATTGTTCAGTCAAGCCAGCCTAAAAAAACTGAAAATCTGAACTGCAGATTGTCTGAAACCTTGGTACACCCTGCATATCAAGGAAGGAGAACCTACTTTCGTACAAGGCAAATGAATAAGGGTAATGGCTTGTGTTGGTCAAAAAAACTATACAATGGTATGGTGGACATGGCTGTGGACTGCATCAAGGAAGGCAGGAAATGTGCTTTCTCAGAGCGTGACGGAAGGCAGGAAATGTGCTTTCTCAGAGCGTGACTGTCTGAAGGTATATATAACTGCTAACAATCCACTTACTCTTGAATAGCTGTTTGCATTAATTTGGATAGAGTTTTCTTTTCCTTTTCAAAGTAAAACACTATCCTACAACTTCAAAATAAAGACATACAAAATTACTTTCAAAAACCAATACTGTTCAGTGCGAAAATGTTTAAAATTGGTGTAACAGAGTTTTCTTGGCAACTCTGTTACATAAACACTACAATATGGATATGGTCAACAAATTGAGAAGTCACCACAGTATTGTTGAGTTCAAGGAGCTGGAGTACTTCAGCTCCTCTTCAAGTATGTAGATTAATATTAGATCAGTTTTATAAAGACTCAATGCATATCAAGAGTGGAGAGTTATATTTTTGCTGCAAGAGTACATTCACTGCCCCTCCCCCCTGTATTCTGCTTTTTTCCCCCTTTTTTATTTCCTTGCATGCTAATGTGGGCTCTGATTTCTGTTTATTTTTCAGTTCACAAGGGAATAACAATAAAATAGATTGAATTGCAAGGTAACATTACTTTTCCATCCTGCGATGGGTCATCTTAGAGATCAACTTGAGGTTTTGCTTTTGATGCCTGGATCAATATTAACGTGGAATATGTATTTAGTGAAGTATGAAGTATGGATCGAAGTTAGTATCCTGTCAATAGAAGGAAATGACAGCTTGCAACTGTTTAGTTTTGGTGTAGGGCCTATTATAAGAAGATTCTTTAATGCATTCTATCTCCTCTTTCTACTCAATGATAGCAGTATGATTTTTTTTTTCTTTTTCTCGGGCTATCATTTTCTTATTAGCCCTAAAAATGTCACAAATTTGAAAAGATTTCGTTCATAGTTAAAAATCAGCAGAAAATGGTACAATATGAGTGGAAGAGTGATCATTCCTATATATATTACAAAATTTTAATCATTTTCATGCTAAGGCAAATCCAGAGCTGAAAGCATTCTTTTTTATTTGCAGGTAAGTGTTGAGATGGGTACCACTGGATGATGAAAACCTGAAGGTGAATGTGGATGGTGCTTACAATGAGCAAACCGGAGCAGTTGGCCTGGGCGTTATTACCCGTGATCATTAGAGCCAGCCGCTTCTAACGGCTACCCGTGTATTATTCTATTGCAGGGATGACGAGGAAGCCAAAGTCACAGCATGTCTAGATGGTATTCGACTGGCTGGTAGATGGTCGGACCATAATCGCGCCACTGTCATCTCCAAGATAGAACCTGATGGGGTGGATCATTTTTTGATGGCGCCGCTGATCAATGATATTGGGTTGGAAGGTGCCCAATTACAAGAGCAGGTGGTGAAGAAGGTAGGGAGTCAGAATAAGATTGCGCAATTTCACCAAAATTGTACCATGTGATGCATATTATGGGAATGAATCCTATGTGTGTTTTTGTTGTAGAATAAAAAAAAATCACAGGCCTCTTTTGGACATTTACTTGAAGGGATCAGGTTTAATTTTGTTTAAAAAACTGATATTCATAATTTATTTATAAATTCTTTTCTTAACAGCCCGTGGCAACGCACGGGCATTTTTGCTAGTAACAAATCAAATTACCAACTGTACTTTCCGAGAAGCTTGATCAGTCCGGACACACCGTCATATTCAACCTTTCAATCCTACCGGATAAGACACGCTTACAAGTCGTAAATTAGGCACCATTTTCTGTAAACACGAGGATCGGTCAAGATGCTCCACAATTCATGAATAAATCAAGAAAACAAAAACTGGAGCAGAACAAACATTAAAGTACAAAAACTGAAGGAGGCGAGGGGAAATGACGCGCGGCGTGCGTCGCTCCTCCACCACCAGACACCAGTCCGCCACCTCCACGGCGGCGTCCTCGCCGGAGGCGCCCTCGCGGGCGGCGGAGGCGTTCGCGGCTCTAAAGCGGAGGGATCTGCAGGAACTCTGCAAGCAGCAGGGGCTCCCCGCGGGGGGAACCAATGCGGCTCTCGTCTCACGCCTCGTTGAGGAGTCGAGGAAGCTGCGGAGGGGTGAGATTGAGGTCCCGGAGGAGGATCAGGATCAGGAGCAGAGGGTGGACACACCACCGGGGAAGGAGCAATCGGAGGAGGACAGCGAAATCCAAGGGGATGGAGCAATCCTAGCCACACCTAGGAAGAAGCATCTGCAGAAGCATAGCAGTTGGAGCAAGGGGAAAGTGCAGGCGGGGATTGAGAGCCGAGGTCGACCTCCGACGAGGAGGTGGCCGTCGGCGAGTCCAATTCGAGGGCATGGAACACCACCACCGGATGTAGAGAAGAGGCTGACTCTGTTCTGTGATCCAGGGGGTGAGCGGCAAGCAAAATTAAAAAGGGAGACACGCGGCAGTAGGGATGCGCAGCAGGTGGCAAGAGATCGACCGCAGATTCCATGGCGGAAGAATAGTCAAATTCTGACGAGTAGGTCCCATTTGACAAAGGAGGAGGAGGAGGAAGAAGGGGCTATAGAAGAATTCTATGGCCAACTCTGGCTCGTTCCAAAAATCTACACCAAATCAGCCCTGAGACCTAGGGTTAGGGTTCGTGCGAAAGGGAGAGATGGGGGAATCCTAGTCTGGATTCGCAAGGATTTGTGGGAGGCCAAGTAGTTTGGAGCTGGGGATTGCTATCCAGTTGGCGATAGTGATCAGTGGGTCAAGGATCCAAAGGATTTCAAGTTCGCTGAGGATTTCTGGGGAGAAGGGAAGCGGAATACATTCGTACAAGCAGTCAAAGAGTCCATGGCGGGCAAAGCTCGAGGAAGCGGACCGAGGCCAGCTTCTCCGGAGGCAGAGTGGGGAGGGTGGGCGGCGCCGGGTTCGAACCAGTTCCCGGGATACGGCCAACCTGGGTACTTCCACGGCATGCCGCCACCGCCGCAGATGGGGTATGGATTCTATCCTCCCATGGGGCCGCCACCACCTCACCAACACCAGCCCCAGCCACCGTTCCACTAGAATCCTCAGCACCAGCAGCCGTTCGACCAACAGCATCAGAGGCCGAGGAATCAGGGCATGGGATTCAGGCCACAAAGGCAGCAGAACACAGGAAGAGAAGGTGTCCAGGGACAGAAAGAAAGACAGGTTGCAGTTTCTCTGGGTTCAGGCTCTCAGGTATCAGGATCTCAGAAACAGGAACAGAAGCAGGAGAGTGGTATTGGTATGAGTAAGATGGAGGGAAAGCAAGTTGTTGAAGAGAAGGGTGAAAGCTCAAACAAAAGCTTGGCAAAGGATAAAGTTGTCTGCTACAATTGTTCAGAGTCTGGGCACTATAGCACCAAATGTCCCAAACCAAAACTTTGCTTCATATGTAAGGGAAGAGATCATGCAGTTGATGGATGTCCGGAGTGGAAGAAACCACAACAGTCAGCCAAGTTCCTTGGGAGTGCAAGTAAGGGGTTGGGGTTCTTCCATGTGGATTTTGAGAGTAGACCAGATAGGGTAAATCATTGGGCCAATTTTGACAACTGTGGTGTGTTGACCATAGAGGAAGGTGAAGTAACAGAGGAAGAGATCATAAGGAACCTGCAGAATATCTTTGACAAAGACTGGTCATGGTGCATAAGGGAACTAGGAGAGTATAGCTACTCTGTCAGGTTCCCTCCAGACAGGAAAGTGGAATCCATTGTGTTTGGAGGGACCACATACTTCTATCTGGATAAAGAAGGTGTGATGGTGTCCCTCAAAGCATGGAGTAGTGAGGTGCAGCCTGTAGAAGAGCTAGTTGATACATGGGTAACTGTGAGGGGGGTTCTACCAAAATGGAATGATTGGGAAACAATACAGCAGATAGCCTCAAGTCTGGGGATTTTGGAGGATGTTGACTGGAATTCCTTGTTCTCAAGTATGTTTGAGGTGGTCAGAATTAAAGTAGCAGTGAGGGACCCAACAAAAATCCCTAGGACAAGATTGATGGAGATGGCAAAGAAGATTTATCTGATAAGCTTCAAAGTAGAGGGAGCAGAAAAAGTTGGAGGGGGTAATAACCCGGATAACTTTGACGATGATGATTTGCTAGGGGATGATCAAGGTATGGAAGAGAGTGACACCAACTCCAAGATGGACACTGATAAGAGCCAAACCCCAAGTAACACAGAGAGCAAAAGAAAAGAGGATAAAGGGGCTGGAAGCAGTAAAACCCCAGCAGGAAGTAAGACAGTTTCTATGTGGGCTGACCTGTTCAGAGAGATTGAAAAGGAGGTGACTGCAGTTGAGGAGCACAGCAGCATCAGATGTGCAAACCTACTTAGAGAAATGGAGCTAGCAGACTCAGATGGTGATGAGGAGGCTGAAGGCCAGATACAGGAAAATCAAATGGAAAAAGAGGATAAGGTGGAGAAATTGCCCAAGGAGTGGGTATATGAAGCTGAAAAGAAGAGAAGGTCAGAAGATACTACAAGTCAAGAAGCTAACAGTCAGGAGGAAACAATTCAGAAGGACAAAGAAGTGGCAATTAAAGAGAAGAAGCAGAAATGGGGCCCAGTACAAGCAACAAGAAGAAGTAAAAGGAACATGGAAGATGGACGTTCAATGCTGCAGAAAGCACAGGAGGCAAAAAAGATTCAGAACATGGAGGTACAGAGAGGTAACAATACTAATTCCTTTAATATTCTGTCAAAATTTGAAATTCTGGATGTTGCTAGTGCTACAGGTGTTTCTTTAGGTGGTAGTATTAATGAAGTTGATAACTCAGTAGTTACTATACAATCTCTAGATGACAGTAGATTAAACAGTTTTTCTCAGAGCTGCAAAGTAGATAGTTGTTCTTTTACTGAAAATGGAAGTCAGGGGACTTCTGGTTTATGTGTTCAAGTAGACCCAGTGACTTCTCAGGTGGAGAAAGAGGCTGGAGAGTGGACAGTGGTCTAAAATAGGAATCACAGTAAATCTGGTAGAATAAAATGAAAGGAATGATTTGGAATATTAGGGGCCTAGGCAAAGTTGGTAGAAAACCTTCCCTTATGTCAAAAATTAGATGTAATCAGCTAGATTTTGTAGGAATTCAGGAGACCAAGAAGCAGTTTTTCTCTGAGTCTTATCTTAGATCTTTAACAGGGAATATGCAATATAAGTGGGAATATCTAACTGCTGAAGGTTCAGCAGGGGGTATTTTGGTAGGTGTTAATTCAGACAAGTATGTGGTCACTTTCACAGGGGTGAAAAAGGTTTCTGTTGCTGTTAGGATTAGTGATAAACAAACAGGCTTTGATTGGAGGTTAGTAGTAGTGTATGGGTCACCTTATGAGGAAGGAAAACAAGAGTTTCTAAATGAGTTAGAAGTAGTCATGAGTGTGTGGAAGGGCCCTACTTTGATTGCTGGTGATTTTAATCTCGCTAGATTTGTTAGTGATAAAAGTAACATCCAAATTAATCACAAATGGGCAGATGCTTTCAATGACTGGATTAACAAGTGGGCGCTGTTAGAATTAAATACAGGAAATAGAATGTTTACTTGGGCCAATAATCAGGAGAATAGGATTTTGGCTAAGCTAGATAGGGTTTTCGTTACGACTGATTGGGATGCAGCTTTTCCTCTTACTAGAATCTCAGCTCTAGATAAATCCAACAGTGATCATACTCCACTCAATATAGATACAGGAGACAACACTTTTTTGGGGAAAAAGCGTTTTAGATTTGAAAAATGGTGGTTAGAAAGAGTTGATTTCAGAGAGGTCATTAGGAAAGCTTGGAGTCTTCCTTGTAAAGATACTAAGTCGATAGATGTGTGGCAATTTAGGGTAAGGACGTTTAGAAGGCTGGCAAGGGGCTGGGCGTCTAATGTAGTGTCAGAGTTAAATAAAGCTAAGAAAGATTTAGCAGATGAATACAATTGCCTAGATATAGAGTCAGAAAGTAGACAACTGGCCCCAGAGGAGATAAGTAGAATGAAGTTTTTAGATAAGGAACTAGAAAAGCTTTGGGCGCTGGATGAAATAAAGGCAAGGCAGAGGTCGAGAGAAAGAGAGATTCTAGAGGGGGATCGGAATACGGCTTATTTTCAAGCAGTAGCAAACCAGAGGAGTAGAAAGAAAAAAATTGATTTTCTAGAGGGACCACAGGGGTTAGTTTCTGAAAACAAAGATATGCTGAAAGTAGCTGTAGATTTCTATAAAGTTCTGTTTGGTAGAGAAGACAGGGGGAGTTTCAAGCTAGAAGATAATTTTTGGTTACCTGAAGAGGTTGTTACTAATCAGGAAAATGATTTGTTGCAAGCACCTTTTTCTCAAAAAGAAATTAAGGATGCTATAGATAGCTGTTATGCCGAAGGAGGCCCTGGGCCAGATGGGTTACCGTTTTTATTTTTTCAAAAATTCTGGGGAATAGTGGGCAAAGATGTTACTAATCTGTTTATTGATTTCCAAAAGAGAGTTCTGGATTTGAGTAGATTAAATTTTGCTTTATTGACTTTGATCCCAAAAGAAAGTGATGCCAGGAACCTTAAGAAATTTAGGCCAATTAGCTTGACCAACTGCATTTTCAAAATATTTTCTAAGGTTCTTACTTTAAGATTAGGTGACATAGCTCAAAGGTTGATTGCTAGTGAGCAAAGTGTCTTTATTAGAGGTAGGTATATTTTGGAAAGTGTGGTGGTTGCACATGAGGTAGTTCACTCTGTTCATAAAAGTAAGGAACCAGGGTTAGTTATAAAATTGGACTATGAAAAAGCTTATGATAGGGTTAGCTGGGATTTCTTGTTTGAAGTTCTGAAATCCAGAGGGTTTGGGGATGTGTGGATAAGCTGGATAGCGCAAATAGTTAAGAGTGGCTTAGTTGGTGTCACTCTGAATGGGGAAGATAGTAATTTTTTCAAACCTGGGAAGGGTCTGAGGCAGGGAGATCCTATTTCCCCTTTATTGTTTAATCTTGTTGGTGATGTCCTAACAAGAATGTTAATGAAAGCTGCAAGCAAAGGGAAAATTAGAGGGTTGCTTAAGGAGGTAAGAGAGGAAGGGATAGTGTCTCTGTAATATGCAGATGACACGATCATCTTCTTGGCAGTAGAAGAGAGTTACCTTAGAAACCTGAAGGGTGTTTTGATGTGCTTTGAGCAGCTGTCGGGGATGCGCATTAATTTTCACAAAAGTGAACTCATTCCGTTAAACCTAGAAGAGAGTGAGGTTCCCTGTATTTCTCACATTTTTGGCTGTCCAGTAGGAGATTTTCCAATTAAGTACTTAGGAGTGCCACTTCATTATGATAAATTGCGAAGAGAGGATGTGCAACCTCTGGTAGATAAAATGCTTAAGAGAATAGCTGGTCGGCGTGGTAGGCTTTTATCTCATCAGGCTAGAGTGGTTTTAATTAAGTCTTGTCTAGCAAGTATACCAGTTTATCTAATGTCCTTTATAAAGTTTCCGAAGTGGGCTATAAAAATCATAAATAGTCAAATGGCTCATTGCTTATGGAATAACTATGATGGGCACCATAGTTATCACCTGGTGAACTGGGAAAGTGTGACCATGAGAAGAGAATTTGGGGGACTGGGGATACCTGATTTGAGAGACTTAAACTTGTGCTTGCTAGCGTCCTCGATAAAAAGATACCAAGGAAAGGAGGACAAACTGTGGAAGTTAGTGATAGATTCCAAATATGATACAAATAACCCTAATATTCTGTGTAGTTCGGCAACTGGAGTGTCTCAGTTTTTTAAGAGTTTTGTTTAGGCAGCTCAAACTGCCAAAGTAGGTTATAGATGGCAGGTAGGAGATGGGAGGAGAGTTAAGTTTTGGGAGGACATTTGGATTGGTTCTTCTAGTTTAGCAGTACAATATTGGGAACTGTATATTATTGTTAATGAAAAATCTGCAACAGTGGCAGATCTTTGGGATGGAGTCGATCTAAAATGTACATTTAGGAGAACGGTAGATGAAAGACTTATGATGCTGTGGCTGGAAGTGGTCGAGTTGGTTTCTATGCTAAATTTAAATGAGGAAGAGGATAGCTTAATCTGGAGGTTTTCTTCTAGTGGAGTGTACTCTTCTCAATCGCTCTACAGTATCATTAACTTCAGAGGGATACAACCTGTGCACACACCGGCGGTGTGGAGCCTCAAGGTGCCTCCCAAGGTACATTTTTTCTTATGGCTTTTGTCAAAAAACAAGGTTTTGACTAGAGATAACTTGAGCAAAAGAAGAAAAGTAGAAGATGAAACTTGCCTTTTCTGTAAGGAAAAGGAATCAATACATCACTTGTTTTTTGACTGTGTAGTTGCTAATAAGCTTTGGGTTGATATCTCTGAAGTGATCAAAATAGATTTGGGTGCGGACTTTGAGTCTGTTGGTAGACTTTGGATTAGTGATAAGAGACATTTAGTAGTAAATATGCTTCTGCTGCTTTATGGGGCTTATGGAAAGTAAGAAACGACCTTTGTTTTCAGAGATGTTACTGGAAGGGTATGTCTATGGTCTGGGAGAAGATACTTCCCATGACCGAAAACTGGAAAGTCTTATGTCCGGCAAACATGCTAGACACAATGTGTCAGCTTACTGCTGGACTGAAGGAGATAGCGAGGAGGCCTGGACGAATCAAGATGGGTCAAGCATTCACCAGTTCAGGAGGCTCAGCAGGGCAAGTGATGCTGGTAACAGGGGTTGGATGATCAGGTGCACAGCCGAGGAACCAGAAGCAGAACCTTAGTGTTACTGGTGGGCGTGTGTTTTCTTGGCCAGGATGGCTTGTAATGGAGCTTTAATCTTTGGGTGATAAACTGCGCTATAAACGTTGATGATGCCCGGTTTGAATAAATCTGGCTAGGGCGCCTGTTTGGGCGTCCTAAAACTCTAAAAAAAAACAAAAACTGGAGCATCCATGAACGAAGAAGCCGTGTTGCGAGAGCAAAAAGAGTAGGTGGTAACTCGACGAGATAAGACTTGGCTACGTGCTACATCCGCAGGTTGCAGCACAGCACATGGCATCTTACGCAGGGTGTTCAAACATTGCGTAATGTTCATTGAGTCCCCAAGCTTTCCCCGACTGCACCAAGATGAATTTGATCAGAGATTCAGTTCAGAGCAAAGTCCTTCCTCACCGACCGGCCTCAACAATAAGCACGATATCCCATAGTCAGTGACGGGGCTTCAACAAGAAGTCTGGTGGGGCCGGTCTCATAAACAGTAGCAAATTACTGTTTAATCAATGGAAAATTAGTGGTGGGGGGGGGGGGGGGCATGGCCACCCTTGGGTTCCACTAAGCTCCGTCACTGCCCATACTTTTTTTTTTTTTTTGAACTGCGTCACTACCCATACAACAAGGGTTTTCTGAACAGATGTTCATGCCTGTTTTTTAAGCCGCGTTGAAACAAGAGTGCATAAATGTCAACAGCAGCTAGACTAAGTGCCCACACACTTTCCCAACCAAGAACGATGACAAAAAACCTGGAAGAAAATGAAATGAATCAGTTTGTGACTGACTTTCCAAATTTGTGGGCAGTTAGGACAGCAAGAAATGACTGACAAAGCTGCTACGTAAGCAGGAAATAGAGCTGAAAACACACTCCAAAATTATGGGAATATGCACCCGATATTTAGTATACTTTATATCATACAATTGTTCAACCTGCAGGGTTTCATTTATTTAACAACAAACATGCAATTACTTTAGTGTTAGTAAATGATTCGCCCTAGCAAACGGTTCTCACACGAAAGCATGATCTCTCCCCACAATTTCACCAAACACATACGGACATCCATAAACATGATGGTGGATGTCCCAAAACATAAGAAATAATTATAATAGCAAGATGTATCAAAGGAACTGAATTTAAGCCTTAAACATAAATAAAAGTAAACTAGTCGTTATACACGGTTGTTTTTCGCAAAATCATCGTCCCTCTAGCCCACAATTGATATACTTGAGAAATCATAGCCACAGATCACAATCAGGTAAATCCCACAAACGTGATGGCAAGAGTCCCTAGATGTTACGTTACCAAACTCAGCATGGTTACGCCAGAAAAAAAATTAATGGATATCTATCGTCCGTATCACATCAAGTCCTATTGATGAAAGTATACAAAATAAAAGCTTTCCAAAACCTTTAAACGAGATAGCAACACACAGGTACTAGATCATTTTTCCGGCATGGAGGTCCAGATAAAAGAACGATGCTGATTTCCCATAACTATCATACGAATTAATTAATGACGAGAAAGAAGTAACTAGCGCGGCTGCAGCGGGCAGGCTACAACCAGGTGACTATTAGCCTCATGTAAAGATTACATGGTCACCATGGACAAAGGTGCGATGAGTGCTGTTAATAAATCATGCGCTGACATGATTATTCCAGCCGCTGCAGACGCCAAGAGAGCTTGAGTGATGCGAAGCGCAAGCCCCACGGGGTACCTGGAGTCCAGGGAACGTAGTTCATCTCTACGTGGAGGGCTTGCTCCTCCGACGCGCATAGCGCGGCGCGTCTGGAAGGACTACTACGCCAAGTTGGACGCGGTGGTTTACCTGGTGGACGCCGCCGACGGCACCCGGTTCGGCGAGTCGAAGGCGGAGCTGGACGCGCTGCTGTCGGACGACGAGCTGGCCAGCGTCCCGTTCCTCGTACATGTATGAACACTCACCTCTATATGCACGCACATATATCCTAGGTACCCTTACGAATGCCTAGGAGAGACTAGAGGGGCTGATATTGAAATTCACAAAGTCATCACAGGTTCGCTATCAACATTGACATCTCCTAGAATCGAAAGAAAATTAGCCATAAATGCATGCCATGTCAGAGACTTGGACCCGGGGAGTTGGTTCCACCACAAGGAACCTAACAATCTCATTTTGCGAACAGAAGTATGTATATATGCTGAACAAAAATATACATACTATGGTTTCATATCTGACCAGACAACGTATATGATGAGCAAGCTTTGCATGCAGCGATACTGTATGGACATATAGATGCCTGCATGACGGTCCACAATGACAGCCCTTGCGGTTATTATATACTATATGACTAGCAATTTGCCCGTGTGTTGTTACGGGTTACAAAATATTTGCACAAAAGAAAAGATATGTGATGATAGACGTGTAACAAAATTTAAAAAAAATATGCACCATAATATTTAAATATCAACCTCCTATAACAATGACCCTGTATAATTCTTTTGGAAATTGTTTTGTCCAATAAGGAACCATAGGTTTTTCTGATGGTCATGAAGGAATTTTCCCTACACGTATCTGGTTCTTCTCAATTCATGGGGTGTTACAAAATCAAGAGAACCCCCCCCCCCCCCCCCCCCAACCAAAAAAAAAAAAGATACAAAATCAAGAGAAAAGGACTTCAATAGAGCATCAAGGTAATCACTTCTGCATTCTCATGGGTTATTTAGTGAAAACACCATTGACTTGATAAGGAAATAGAGTGCAGCATTATGACGCGCGTGACATTTGAGAACTAACCTTGAGGCAGTCTATGGAAATAACGCAAAAAAAATAATTCTATTCAAACGTTCTGAATAGGGAGATAGAAAAGAAACATTATGAAACAAATAATGTAGCTAATCAATTGAATCCATTGACAATATAGCTACAACGACCGTGTTCAAAGGGAGAAGGTTTTTTTTTTTCTCTCATCCTGTTGTTGTAATCAGGTGTGACCAATCGCTTATGTTACTTTTTTTTAGAAGAAATCATACACTGATAATTATTTTTTCATGAAATTATGCTCTGCAACTTGTAATCACACTACTGGTGTGTAGTCATTTAAAAATTCGAGCAAGTACATGAACTTGCAAGACGACAGTAATTATTCCAATTGGATTTCACTTTGCACTACGAACAAAGAGTAACTGATCCTAGAGTGTTAGAATAATGCGGCTCTAAATATCGCATGTGCTTCTCCCCTCTAGAAGTACATGCGGCGGACAGCGGTGCACATGTTCATGCAAAAACCAGTTTAGAAAAGAAACTGCATCGGTTCAGAGAAAAATTCAGTAAATGCATAAATTTGATGGCCGAGGGAAGCATTGTCACATATGTGCCAATGAAAAAGGTTGATCGGCTTCAAGTTGGCATTGATCAGGCTGGTTGAATATCGGCATGTGCATGCCCAAGATATCAGCATCCAGCCTGCTCGCACAACCCACAGAGGTCATCTGCTGTGGACTGCAGTTCACAGCCCATAATGGCACAATTAACGCGCAACAGCCCGTGGCCCAAACTCCAAAGTCCATAACGTTACGCTGCTCCAAACTCCAGATTTGTCAACTTCTTCCTTGAGCCGTTGCGCCGTTCCTTTCGTGCCCAAAGATGCGTGCAAGATGAGGAAGGAAGGAAGGCTGGAACCCAGCTACCGCGGAAGAGGATTCGGCTATGGTGTATTCGGATTGGGAAGGAAGCAATGACAGAGACGGATAGAGTTTGAAAAACCATGAATTTCGGAAACAAAGCGGCAACTGCGCTAACACGCTGGCAGGACGAACAACGGAATTAAAATTTGACGACCTCTTTCAGCCTTTTTATGTAGTTGAGATTTTCCTCATATAGATATCGCTGAGAACTAAACGGCAAAGACCAATGATTTTCCTCGTATCACATGGAGTCATATGCAGGCAGAATTCAAACATTGTCCCGAACATCTCGCACCTAAGCGATATATTACTATGCCTCCGTTTTCAAAAGAAATCTCGGCGAGGAAGACAGGCAAAGACTACTGACGAATCCCTCTCAGAAGTCAGAGAATGTATACATGACATGCATGCAGAGTTCAACATCGTCCCGCATGCCCCCACCGCCCCACGAGCGCATACGTACGATGGAGTTCATTCAAATTCAAACCCAGATTCAAACAAATCAAGCTCGTCGCGGCCACAAAACGCGGAGAGACGATAATGCCCATCCTTGGCCGCGCCTATAAATGGCACCCGTCGCCGTGCCAGAGGAAAGCACCCACGATCCTATTGTTCGGTTGCAAGCTAAGAGAAACCATTCGAGAGATGATGGCTAACAATAAGCTCGTGGTGCTCGCCACATTGCTCGCGTTCCTTGTCACTGTGGCGTCCCAGCAGCAGCAGGGCCCTTACATCTGCTTCAATGGCTGGCTGAGCCTCCAGAACTTCAACCCACTGTTCTGTTCTCCACGTATGCCTAACATTCAACCACCGCGTAGTCCTGCAGGATTTGGGCTCAGCTACGACTACTACGACAAAAACAGCTCCTACTGCCCCAGCGCGGAAAGGATCGTGAGGGATGCCGTGACGAAAGCCATGGCCGCGAACCATGGCATTTTAGCTGGTCTCATCCGTCTCTTCTTCCACGACTGCTTCGTTCGGGTATACTAGTATTTTCATGTCATGGGTCTTTGCATATCTCTGGTATTTAATAAGTTTGAACTAAAAATATTAAACTAATGACAACAATTTAAGAAGGGAGGGAATATATTTTATAAGTAATTTCCAACTCGTTGGTAATAGAAGAGCCTGAACAGTAAGTGATAGCTGCTAGATTGAATGGATTCCCTGATGCTTGATCAGGGGTGCGATGCTTCCGTTCTCCTGACCAACACCACTTCCGGGAACAGCGACACGGAGAGGGAAGGCCCTCCGAACAAGAACAGCCTGCGCGGATTCGAGGTGATCGACGAGGCCAAGGCCGCAATCGAGGCCGCCTGCCCCGGCGTCGTCTCGTGCGCCGACATCGTCGCCTTCGCCGCCCGCGACGCGTCCAGCATCCTCAGCAACGGCAGCATCAACATCAGGGTTCCCGCGGGCCGCCTCGACGGGCGCGAATCGTTCGCCAACGAGACCGACCAGCTTCCCGGCCCTTTCTCCAACCTCACGGAGCTCCAGTCCAGCTTCGCCGCCAAGGGACTCTCCTCCGACGAAATGGTCACCCTCTCCGGCGCGCACACCATCGGCCGCGCCCGCTGCCTCTTCATCTCGGCTGACATGGACCCGGTCTTGGCAGCCAAGCTCAAGGCCGAGTGCAACGGCAACGATGACACCAACGTGAACCTAGACAACGTGACCCCCAACGTCATGGACAAGCAGTACTACCGGAACATGATCGACAACAAGGTCTTGTTCAACTCGGACGCTGTGCTCAAGTCCGCGGAAACGATAGCGCAGGTGACAGCAAACGCCAACATACCTGGGACGTGGGAGAGGAAGTTCGAGCTAGCCATGGAGAAAATGGGGAAAATCGGGGTCAAGACAAGAGGTGATCAAGGCGCAGAGATCAGGAAGGTGTGCTCCAGAGTCAACTACTAGCTGCTGCTCGTTGGCTCCCAAAGAGATGTGTCTTCGTTACAGTCCTATACTATCATTGTTCGTTTTCTCATACAATTGTGTCCGTGTTGACGTTTCCAAGGTACTGTAATAAATAAAGGAAATAAAGACAATAATAGAGGCACGTGTTCTATTGATCTTGGTGTGCCATTTGATATTTTGGGCGTTCGTTGAAACTTGACATTGAACTTACTATACCTGGGACGTGGGAGTAACCTTTTTGGTGGCTTATTATTTTTTTTCTAGCCGGAAGTATATTATTTGTCCATTAAACGAGGTTTGAGATAGATAGATAGATAGATAGATAGATAGATAGATAGATAGATAGAGAGAGAGAGAGAGAGAGAGAGCACGCATCTCCACTTCCAACAATGGAAGGGCCAATCCCAGGTTTGTGTATACTTCATGGACCTGTGTGTCGTAACTTACAAGGCCTCGGCAACACGATACACCCTAACAAAAGTTATCTTCGAAACTATTGAAGCATACAAACCCAAAGATATAAATGTTTTCTTTTTGCGAAAGGGAATTTCATAGATATTAATGCATACTCCCTCCATCCCTTTATATAAGGGATTGAAGTATTCAAATTTCAAAATAGTAAAGGTAGGGAATTACCATCTTGCCCATATTTTTAGCTTAGCCCACCAACCATTCAACATCAAATTAATTGCTCAAATTTTGTCCTATCTCTAGAATCTCTTACATTAGGGACAAATTTCAAAAGCTACAATCCCTTATATAAAAGGATGGAGGGAGTATTATATTACATCTCCAGATTTCAAAAACACCCCCAATCTAGGGGTGGAAATTGTTCGAATATGGATCAAATGGTCAATTACGATACATATATATGATGTTTATTTTTTGCATTCCATGACACAAGGGAATGTCACGGAATGGTATCCATTGTGATGATTCTGCAATCATAAACTTCGTCACTAAGCACTATCTATATGAAAGTAATCCTAGGGGTGGGAGCTGTTCGAATACGGATCGGATGGTCCCTTTACCACACCCATACCCATTTTTATAGATGAATATGGATTGGATATTAAATGGAAGCAAACACAAAGCGAATGACATATTTAATTCAGACAGATATGAATACATCTAACTTTCTACATATGTTGCTAAGACGACTACAACACTTTTAACTCTCCAAATTATTTTTAATAATATTATTTCAAATATTTTGGTCTAATAGACACCAATTCACATCAAAATTGAATCAATTTTCTAATATTTTGGATATATTATAATGATATATTTATGATATAGTGACAGATACGAATAAACTAATATGGATATTTGAGATTAAAATCTCAAATCAATTCTACATCTTTATTTTCTAATTGAATCTGAATACAAATAATGTAAAAATATTATTCGAATGAGAAAGTTTATACCATATTTATATTTTATTGGATGGATGTCGGATATTATGGATTATCCATAACCACTCCAATCGTAGGTGATTATGTAAAAATTGCATCACTGATGTACTTCAATGACAATTAATGTGACATTTTGTGATGTTAAGTCATCATTATTGAAACTGAATTTTCTTGTAGTGATTGTCATCTCAGTAATTGCTTTCTGTATATTTGTTAAGAAGATGGAAATGCTATTGCCAGCAGGGTGGCCTATCATGATGATGTTACTGAACAAAGTGCAGACAGGTACTTGAGCCGTGCTGGAGTGCGGGTTAGGGACAAAGGGTACTGTAAATCAAAGGGGGCCATGGACCCCCCCCCCCCCCCCCCCCCCCAAAAAAAAGTAAAAAAAAAAACAAGCACCGCTAGTACAGCTACGCAAACAGTTATGAAACTCTTACGACGCACAGTCTGATGTGGCAGCAGCACATTGGTTCAACATCATGTAGGCCTTTGCTTAATTCATGGGGCAAAGTATTTATAAGCCTAACTAAAAAAAGTATTTATAAGCCAAGTCAGGGTTTAGTAGGAATTTTGTAACTCCTTAAACATATAGCATTACTCCAGGAAAAAAGACACACACACAGAGAGAGAGAGAGAGAGAGAGAGAGAGAGAGAGAGAGAGAGAGAGAGATTGTTTGTTTTAACACAACTTATTTTTACCCCTTTAAACAGCTTGCCAGCTCAGATTGAACACAACAGGTTGATACACTCAGTTGATACACTCAGTTCGTGCAGGGTGCCTGCACGCGAATTAACTTTGGTCGATGGCCTCAATCTCCAACCTCACACTGATCGACAAAGCCATGCCGCATGGTACCCATCTCCTAGCATCAGTACACCTCTGCCGGCCAGCCACGGAGCAGGGGCTCTCGCCAGGTACTCCATCCTTTTTAAAATAGGTGTCATTCTAGCCTCAGGCACGATAATTAAAGAGGTCAAAAGTAGAGAGAGCGCTGAAAACGATGAGCACTGAAACAGGAGAGAGATAGAGAGAAACCTACATTGAGAAGTAAGAATGACACTTATTCTAAAAAAACTAGGTGGTGATAGAATGACACTTAAACTGAAATGGAGAGAGTACCTCTAATTCCCCTGTCTCCCCTAACTTGGCGTCTGCAACGAAGAATGTGCACACCTATTCGCACCAGATTATTGCGGCGTACCTCCGAGTTTCACACATGTAGAAGTGTTTTTTTCCGGGGGGGGGGGGGGGGGGGGGGGGGGGGAGGTATGTGAAAATCTCAACGTGAGCTTTAAACCTCAAGCACATATCACAACAAGAGCCTAATTACAGAAAACAACCTACACCAAATATAAATAAATTGTTGTTCATAGACAAATAAGGGTTTGTGAGCCAAGATAGGATCTGCTTAGGATCATTGGAACATATTCATTATCTGGTAAAAGAAAACATAACAATTAAAGCTAGAGATCCACACAAACAGTCATGATGGTTGCTCTCCATTGGTTGCTACAATCGTCCATATTAAAAGCTCATCATATTTAAAATTCATTTTGCTGAAACGATAAATTATTTGACTTGTTTTCTTTTGCGATTATACAGTACAACTCAAACACCCACAATGAATGCAACTCACTCGATGAACACACATACCTAAACCCTACCTCTATGAGCATCTTCGAAGATTGAGCCGGCAAATCCTAAAGATTGACAAAATCACCACTAGTGCCTCGCTGTCGTAGCTAACTGACTTGCTAGTTAGATGCTACAATTTCTTCCGATCATTTTGACCCAGTTATCATGTCACCACTTTTCCACTTTGAACATAGTTCATGGCCTCATCATAACTTCATCTTTTGTTCATGATAGGAGAAAGTCCAAATTACTCCCCTCATGTATATTCAAAGTTTACATAACCCCCTAAACTATTTTTTGGTTCATTTCACCCCCTAAACTATGTTATTTGGTTTAAAATTCAATTTGTGCATGGAGAAATAAAAAAAGACAAATTATATTAAGAGATGATTTGAACCAAGTGACATAGTTTAAGGGATAAAATGAACCAAAAGATAGTTTAGAAGGTTATGTGGACATTGACTATACTTGAGAGGAGTAACATGGATTTTTTTCCTCCACGATATTAGTATTGCCATAAATTACATGTGGCCTGCGAAAGGAAAGTTTGACCAAAAAAATCCTTAGTCATCAGTGTGAAAAAGTTACTATAAGTTAATCGTACTTAATCCTAGTGTAAATTGTCTATTCTAGGCGTCACTGGAAGAGTACATGTGGCTTGCTATAGAAAGTAGAGTAAAGTGCATCCTAGGTCCGTCTTTAAACTATTTTAGAATTCTCATATGGGTCCACGAACTCTTAAAACGAAGATTTGGGTTCCTAAACTATTTCAAGATTCTCATATGGGTCCATAAACTCCTAAAATGACAATTGAGGTCCCAAAATAATTTTGGTATTCTTATCTTGGTTCAAAAACTCTCAAAATGATGATTAAGATCCCTAAAAAAATTGATGTTCTTATCTGGGTTAAAAAACTATCAAAAATAAGATTTTTTTTCAGGTCCTTGATAGCCATGTTTTCACCGCGGTAAACCGGATGGTTTTCGTAAAAAACAGTCCGGTCCGGTTTACCCTGTTCGTCGTTTTTGTTTTTAAATTTCAAAATAAATTGAAAATTTGAAACAAAAATATGAAAAGAACTTGAGTAAATTTGAAGCGTAAGTTTTTTGTACATTTTTTTTAGTTTCAATATTTTCATTTTTTTATTTTTTGCATTTTATTCTATTTTTCCTCTGTGAACCGGTTTTCAAATTTCGGATTTAAAATTTGGAATTTGAATTTGTTATGTTTCCGGACTCGTTTTTCGGTTGTTTTGGGATTACCAATAGCAACGGAAATTCAAATATTGTACACAATGTCATTATGATTCAAACGCAAACCATATTTGGAATGGTTGTTTAAGCACCAAAAAAGATTAGAGAATCAATTTTTTTTTAGAGTTTATAAACCTAGATGAGAATCTTGAAATAGTTGTAGGACCTAAATTGTCATTTTTAGAGTTTATGGACCTAGATGAGAACTCTGAATTAGTAAAGGACCCAAATCTTGATTTTAAAAGTTAATGGATCCAGATAAGAATTCTGAAATAGTTGAAGAACCTGAGATGCACTTTACCTCAGAAAGTATGACCAACAAATCTTTAGTCAAGCGTGAAAAAGTCAGTCTGAATTGATCTTACTAATAATCCTAGTGTAAGTGGTTTATTCTAGGCGCCATCGGAAGAGAGATAGAGGTAGTGTTAACAAGGACATATTTGCTTTGGCAGCTTGCCGGCCAGACAGCCATCTTAGGCGCTTATTTTTGAGTGTGTGTGGCTGAGATGGCTGCGTGGCGCGTGTTTGGCAGACAGCTGCCTATGCCAGGCACAGGCAGCGATCTCAGCCGCATGCACTCAAAATGGAGTGTTTGAGATTGTTGCCTGAGCCAGCAGTTTTTTCAGGGTCTAATATGCAAATAGGACTTAAGTGCTGCTAATTGTTGCATCGTACGCCGTTTGTCGGGACACAATGGTTTTAGTTGGATTTTTGCGTACAGTCTTGTCAGTTCTCACAAGTCACAACACAACTACGGGGGGGTTGTTTTGTATCCTGATTAAGTTTGGCGAAAACTTTACCCATGCGGGAAGGAATTGCATTCCAACTACTGCTACCACTCTTTGCATTCTTAGAAAATGGAATTGCATTCCAGCCTTTGTGTGTCCGCAACATCCGACACGTACACAACCTAGTTTATTACATCAATAAAAAAGAGAGAATAATATAAATTTATTACATAAATATATGTACTAAATGTCGTATGCGTCTATTGTTGATTTAGTTCTCCCGTGACCTCTGCAAATTATTACCTAGATGATTGCTTGAAAATAATCTCTAACATCCAATCGTTAGGGACTCTGTGGCCAATAATTCCAACCATTGTCGCCTAGACCTACCAATGTGGCAAATCCCCAATACGGACCATCATCTCTTGAGCCATCGATTGTCTGAGAACATTGGTGAGCATAAGGGTGATCCACTTGAAGTAGAATATGGCGCCATGGAGCCCTCCAAACATACAGACAACCTGTTCGGCTTGCTGGTAGCAGCCAGCGCTGGCTGGAATCTTCCTCACCGGTTACTGTAGCAACAGTCAGCGCTACAGTAACTCGTGAGAGGGATTCAGCCAGCCCAGCCAGGCAGCGAATCGAACGCGCTGAGAGTGTCTCATCTGACCATTGCCAGGACACATGACTTCCCACCCATCTGACCACAAGGAGCATAGTCACCACATGATTAGAAGCATGAGCTGGCCTTGTTCAGCACATGACACAATTGTGAGAGGTATTAAACGACTACATATTTGCACTGCCATCGCCCATCTAGAGAGCAGAATTGGATCCTCGATGCACGGAAAGCACCTTGACAACCACTCCAGGAGACCGACACGCTTAGGCATCATCATTGTCATCACCAGCATATTGTTGGGTAAAACTTTCGCTGACTTGTTGCGTCGCACCACTAGAGTGCATGGAAAAGGCATGTCTATGGTGAGACGCCTTAGCCCCAGGCGAGCTGCTGAGATAGTCGCCGTGATGTGACAGTGGTGGACACGGTCATGCAGGGATTCTCTCGGCAACGGTCAACCGCAAATAGAAGAAATTACGGTCAGCTAAAGCCCTCTTAGGGGTGTACGTTGCTTTAGCATTTAGCATTTAGACCTGTCACATCAAAGAGAATCTTATTATTTAAGAGTACTAAATAAAATTTAATAACAAAACCTTTTTACAGATAGGTACATCTTTACGAGACGAATCTAACGAGCCTAATTAATCTATATTTTGTTACTGTGATGCTACAGTAATGCTACAGTAGCCAGCGTCTAATCACTGCTTACCTACCCTCGTTAGATTCGTCTCGCGATTTAGACCAGGGGTTCTGCAGTTAGTTTTGTAATTAAACTTTATTTAATACTCTTAAATGACAAAATTCTTCCCTCTAAATTTTTGACTCCATGCAACGAACGCTCCCTTAGACTAGTCTATTACAGGTTTCTAACAACCCACGTCACTTTTTCCAGCGCGTCCCAGCATGTGGCTGGGTCGGCGGGTCCCACAGATGTCAAAACATTTACCGTTGTTTAAAAAATACGTAGCTTTTAAACCGACCGTCCAAATTATAAACCGATTGCACCGTTGTGTTTGTTGCGACGATCCCTTCGAAACTAGACCTCTCTTGACTATATTTTAAAAGTTTTTTAAGAAAAAGATAAAAAATGATGAATCAAAAAATTAGAGCAACAAATGAAAAAGTTGGCCGATAAACGAAAATGTTGGAGCAACAAACCAAAAAAGTTCAAACTAAATAAGAAAGTTGGACAAACAAATAAACAAATTGGACAACAAAATAGAAAAGTTGGACAACAAACAAAAATATTGGAGCAACAAACCAAAAAAGTTGAAACAGAAAAAGAAAGTTAGACAAACAAATAAAAAAGTTAGACGACCAAAACGGAAAAGTTGAAGGAACAAATGAAAAAATTGGACGAACAAACGGAAAAGTTGAAGGAACAAATGAAAAAGTTGGCCGACCAAACAGAAAAGTTGCAGCAACTTTTTTAGTGTCGAATTTTTTTTGTTGAAATATAAGCAAGTGGGATCTAGTTTTGAAGATCTCGTTGCGAAGAACACAGTGGTGATATCGGTTTTTCATTTGGATGCACGGTTTGCGGTCTACGTATTTTTTTAGTTAGAAACATTGATGATGTCAGCACGAACCCCACTCCCAAACCAACTCCCCCGGCGCCTGCATGCCCACCTGCCGTTTTCTCCCTCCGACAGTCTGTCCGGTTTCCAAAAATAGCAACGACCGTAACAAACTAAACTTGTGGTGACCGTTAAATAGACGCCCCCCATCATGCAACTTAAATAGTTGCATCATTCACGTCGATCACTACTCACCGTTGCAACAAGCGGCCCAATGATAAACAGTCGTCGATTTGGCAAGGATGATCATCGTGGCACCGAATCCGACCACGGGAGACACGGATCCTCGCACTTAGAGATTCGATCCGATGCCACACGTCACGTTGTGCTCTCGCCAGATCATCATGGTCAACACTAAATCAGCACCCCACAGTCAGCATCATCAGGCGTGACCGCAAGCAGATCGTGTGTCGGCACCATAGATTGTTGTCGTGGTGTGAAGACAACGCCAAATCAACGCCTAGCGCGCGGCCGTGAGCATCCACCCCAATGATCTCCGACCTTTAATCCGTTTTTCGTCATCTTCCATAGCGGTGGACTGAGTTTAAGGGAAACTTCGATGTGGCTGCGTCTTCGCTGTCCTCACTGGTGCACAGGTTGTTGCGGCGCTCGAACTCTGGCGACAAGGGGAGAGGAAGTGGCGGCGGCGGCTATGGCCGGCGGCGATGGGTCACCGCCCGTGTCGCCCTTCACGATGGGTCACCGTCCGTGTTCGCCTCGCTGCTTTACAGCAGCTACAGTGTTTGCAGTTATTTCTTCAGCAGTAGGTACAATGTTCACAGTTTTTTTTTTGCAGCTGATACAGTAAAACGGCTGCTTCGCAACCAGGCAAACAGGAACGCCGTATGCCTCGTCAGACACGTAGTTAGTGTGGCTACCGCAGGTTTTGATCGCCATCACCATTAATTAAAAAAGTCAAGCGAATGGATGCCGCCATGTCGGCTGACGGAACAATCCAGAAGCGAGGAGATATTTCCCACTTTGGATCAGGCAGCCGTATCGCGATTCACGAGCCGCACCCAACCCAGACCAACCGAAACCAAACAAACTCCGAGCCCAGACGCCACCGCCGCCGCGCACGCCCGCCCGCTCGCCGTCACGCACGCCGCGCCGGACCTGAGTACCTGACGCTCGCCCGCCGCGAGAGGAACAGACACCCCACCCGCCAAGATCCGGCGAGCCATCCAGCCGCGTCACGCCGCGCCGCCGCCGGTGGGGAAAGAAGGATGGGGCGGAGGGGGACGTCGTACTACGTGGAGGCGGCGCCGCCGGTGGACGTGAACAAGAACACCGAGTGGTTCATGTACCCGGGCGTCTGGACCACCTACATCCTGCTCCTCTTCTTCGCCTGGCTCCTCGTCCTCTCCGTCTCCGGCTGCTCCCCGGGGGCCGCGTGGACCGTCGTCAACCTCGCACACTTCGCCGTAAGTCACCAATCACCCTCCCCTTTCTGTTCCCGGCCTTTCGCCGTCACGAGCTGTTGGTTGCGCGAATCGAATATTGATCGACTGCGCGCTCTGTTCACCGATTCGGTCAAGCGCCTCTTCCATTTCGATCCCAAATTGGGTTTCCCTCACCAGCCTTTTCTGCGGATTTGGTCGTGTCTATTCTTTCTTGAACTCGTTAGTTAGCTCCTGCATCATCATCGATCTGCTAAATTTGGGACCAAGCGCATCCTGCCCAATCCTGATTCTCCTGGCCGTCCAAGCTCGCCCTGCAGGACTGCTTCATTCCGGCGGGTCCAGCATGTTAGCAGATTCCTGCTCTTCGTGTACTTGCTTAGCAAAAGAGATTCTTGCTCTTCGTTTACGTGCTTAGCAAAAGGGATAATGCTCTGCGAATCTTGAATATGTTGTGTCTCAGCGGTGGAACCCTGTGGCGGATTTGAGTGAGGGGGGCATCTGTTATTTTGTTATTCCCCTGGTCTATGTACATGGATACGCATAAAGGAAAGTCATAAAAATATTCTTTTGGCTAGATATTGCGAGCTGAAATGTTTTTAGTATAAAGTATGCTTATGAGATCGGGTTCTGAGCTTAGTTTATTATGATATGTATTCCCCACTTATTGTTTGTGGAATGGTTTGGGGTGAAAGTCAAAACAAGGTTGCCAAGGATCCTTGGTTAAGACCAGTTCTTAGTTTACACGGAACATGTTGTTTTCAGAGAGTTCCTGGTCTATGATTCTGTGCCTATTGGAATTCAGTTGACCCACTAGGCATATTCTACTTTCAGATCACTTATCATTTCTTCCATTGGAAGAAAGGAACTCCATTTGCTGCTGATGACCAAGGTATCTACAACAGATTGACATGGTGGGAGCAAATTGACAATGGCCAGCAGCTTACACGGAACAGAAAGTTTTTAACCGTGGTACCTGTGGTGCTGTAAGTGCAATCTCATCCTGCTGTATTTAACATTGCAATGAGGTTGGGAATCAGTATCGCATTGCTCATATGCTAACTTATCAATAATTTGGGTGGGAAATACTATTCATTTGTAAATAGATATTTCTGTATGTGCATCAGACTACCTTTTTCGAACTTGTCTTGTGAATAAGTTTGTCTTTGTTATCCAAATGGAAAGGTTGGCACATCAAAGAATGCAGCAACATAAGTTGTGCTTAGGTCCACATTTTTTTGTTGGAGACAGAAAATAATGAAACAGAACACTTCAGTTAAGTTAGCCACTGAACCCTGAATGCTAGCGAAATTTCTCATTCATGCTGTTTCTTCAAGAACCCATCGTTCCTATTGTGCCTCCAATGGACCTCCAAGGAATAGCATTTTCCTTGTAATCGAAACATTAGAACAAGAAACAAATATTTTTTTGTAACAAAGAATGTAGAATTTGGCTGAAGCCTAGTTTGTAACCTGCCAGCCCCAAAGATTGATAAATCTGGGTATTTTCTTACCCTTTTTGTATTGGCATCTGACACACCGAGTTCTAAATTTAATTAAACTAGTTGTCATTGTGAAGCATCTCGTGAGAAGAGGGAAAGTGATTTACGGTAGTCGTGTTCTGTTCTGGTCCTATGTTTTTACTTGGAGGTACTATGGATCCAATCACGCCCTTTCTAGGATTAATACCTTTGTTACAAGTTCCACAAGCTTTTATCTACCTAGGTGATTTGAATTTGGTACTATGTTAACTGTTCTGCCATTGGATAGTGCTATCATAGTTTTGAAACATGTAAGGAATATCATATTGAGAAGCATTTATTCCTGCAGGTATCTGATGGCATCGCACTTGACTGACTACAAACAGCCCATGCTTTTCCTGAACACGGTGGCAGTTCTGGTGCTGGTTGTAGCAAAGCTGCCGAACATGCACAAGGTCCGTATATTTGGAATCAATGCAGATATCTGAGGATCACGGCTGCATGTGTATATGGATGTTTGCTTCAAGCTTCTGCAACAGCGATGCAGAACAAGCAATCGTTCTCTGGCGTGGAAGTACCACCTGTAATCTTTGTATATAGTTTTAGAAAGAACTGTAAATGTTACTCTAGCATAAGGTTTGTGTGTAGACTGGCACTGTTGCGTGTTTATTGTTGCAGAGTTCACTCGAAAGTGCAAGCGGGTGACTTCACGGCAGCATGTGGATAAGCGGTGTGTCGTGTGTAGTAAAAGTTGCTTGGTGTCTGTTAGAACAGAATGGAACCCTGAGAGTTGGTGCAAGTTCATCTTTCCATGCCATGGTGCTTCCCGTTCATCTTTCGTGTTGCTCTCAAAGTGACGTGTAATTATGAATAACCAGGTTTTCTCCGTGTGAAGTTGTACGGTACGAACTGGTTCGAATCTGAAGGAAATAATGCGCTACTATCGTCTGTGATTTTATAACTTCTATGCGTAACTCTTAACCGTCGCATTCAGATTAGTTGATTCATTCATGTTATAGTTACAAACTTGGAGCGATGTTACATCATGTAAACGAATGCGTCTGCGTACGTTACAAAATGCAGAGGCCGTTGATCCTTTACAAAAAGAAGCTATCAAATATCATCTACTATGTCCATCTAAAGAAAAGAAGAAGAAGAAATCCATCGTCTATGTCGCAGCTCTACAGCTTGCTGCTTTCAGACCATAGAGACGCGTGCGCGTTGTTCATGGGGAGCTAGGCGCCGGCGGCTGCGCGGCGTAAGGATCCGTCCACGACTCGTCTTCGGCGACAGCCTTCTCCCACCTCTTCTCGAAAATCTGCATCTCCTTGAACGAGCGCCACCTGACCGCGCCCCTGCCGCCGTTGTCCTTGCCGCCGTCGCCGTCACCGAGGACCGGGACGCCGCGGTGTAGCACGTACTCGCTGTCGACGACGCCGACGCTGACGGCCCGGTCGCCGCGCGCGCAGTAGCCGAGCTTTAGTCGAGGCCCCACCCGTGGATGAGGTCGTTCTGCACCATCCGCCACGCGCACCGCCACGCGTCCCGCGAGAAGACGGGCGCCATCACCTCCACCCACCCGGCGCCGCGGTGCACGTCGACGTCGAGGGCGGAGCGGGCGGTGTGGGCGTGGTGGATCTCGGAGGCCCGGTCCAGCGCCGGCTGCGAGACCTCGAGGCCCTCGCGGCGGACGACGGCGAGGTAGCGGGCCGGGTCGAAGGAATCGACCTCGAGGTCCTCGTCCCACAGGAACACGTACTCGTACTCCGCCACCACGTCCGGGTGCAGGAACCGCTTCGCGAACCACAGCTTGGTCTGCCCGGGCGCCGACACGTGCACGGCGCGGCGCGACCACGCCAGGTCCGACCACGACTCCACCGCGCCGTCGTAGTGGAACAGCATCACGGAGAACTGGTCGTCGGAGGCGAGGAAGAACTTGGACACCAGCTTGTCCACTGCCGCCTTGTTCTTGATGCCCACCGGCACGGCAAGGAGGCTCTTTTGGTGCTTCTCGTTCTTCTTCGCGGATTCCGGCGCCGGCGCCGCCGCGGCGGAGGCGGACTTCAGGGGGTCGCCAGCCAGCGACGCCTCCATCTCCAGGTTGGTCGTCTCGTGCGCCAGGCCACGCGGCAGCCGCTGCTTCGCAACGTTCATCACATCGGCGACGCCTGGTGGTGTTCTGCGGCGTTGCTGCTTCCTCCCGATGCAATCGTCGCGAAGCATCTTACGCGACGACGACGATGGCGGCGGCGCCCACGGCCTGCTAGTGTCCCAATCGTTTACGACGACCACGGCGCCGCCGCCGTTGTGATGAAGCGTGGAGATCGCGCCGGCGACGAACACCAGGACCAGGAAGATGAGCGCGGCCGCCGGCGCGACGCTGCGCAGGGAGAAGACGCGCTTAGGGCTGGACTTGGACGACGCTGAGCCCATCGCTGCGGCGCTGTCGTGAGTCAGGAGGGGATCGATTGATCGGATGGGACGATGGTCGACGGGAATTTCATTAATATAGGGCAGTCGTGGAGCGGCAGGACGGTTCCGAGTCGGCGTCCGGTGACCGCGTGCCGATCGGGCGGGAACAACCGAGTTCGAACAGGACAGGGAACCGAGTCGGACTGCTACCGGCTCACCGCCATGACACGCTGGGAACGCGCTTCTTCCATGCCCAGCCCAGCCCAGCCCAGGGGTCACGAAAGGCGATTGCACAAGTCCAAGAAAACGAAGCATTCCATTCACGCCAGGACCGTTTCTAATTTCACTTTTTTGGGTTGAGTGATTCATTCGGTGGTGTACTTTCGTTGTCCATCATTTCATTTACACTCTAATGACGTGCGTAGAAAAGTTGACGTCATGACGCCGTGCCAAACAGGGAATCCAAGTTTACATATGTGGACTTGCAGATTCTAGTGACATGGTCCTAAACCGTGTCCTTTTATAGGATTGTGATGCGGGGATGAAAATGAAAGCGCTACATTCCTCAGCAATTTAGCATATGGCGCCTATTTCACGGTACACGTTATGAATCTCATTAGGGTTGTGTCAGGAGGTACACATTTCAAGTCTGCAAAGCTCAGTCACTAATATTGCAGAGTGACGTAAACTTTTGAACTGCATTGTGGTATTGAGTTCCCTGCAAATACAAAACACAGTTGGATACACAAACGAGGAAATAACTCAATATAGCTTTACAGAGTACAATGTGTGAGAGTAAACGACCAAATACCTCCCAATAGAGTTGATTACAGTCAGTGCACTTCCAGAACTCCAAATTCCGGTTGAAGAGGCATGAGGGAATCACCTGGAATCCTTTAGAGGCTTCAATAGCTTCCTCAATTGTGAGCGGTTTCTGAATGAAACTACCATTGCACTTTGTACATCTTGACATAAGTTTGTCCTCGGAGATTTTTAACTCGAACACATTAATAACCTGCAACAGGCAAGTTAACAAACTGATCAGCTAGCCTCCAAATTTCTTTCATCTGGCAAAATGATCAAATATAAACATTAGGAAATGTTAAGCCTGACTTTACAAAGATTTCTATGCAGCAATACTTCTAGGATAACATATTAGTCCATATGGTTAGCAATTCTCCTTCCAGTTTATTGAAAACGAAATAACATTTTAGGATATAAGCATGCCTTCCCATGAACAGAGTCATATGGCACAATTTTCAGTTCATTCAATCCAACATTAATTCTATTAACTTTTATGTACGCACAATAAAAGAACCAATATTAAGAAACAACCAGTAGGACTGAATAGTTTAGATAATTTAATCCTTTTATTTGTTATTCTCAGGATATTCGAACTCCAGACTTTGACAAGTCTTTCTATTTGGATTATGTTTATTTTTTGAGCGAGTTGTCATCTTTGCTAATCTTGTTTTCTCCATTAGGATAATCAGGCATCCAAATCAAATATGCTGGGGATAACAAATTAATGACAACATTCAGTAGCAAATACCACCTTGAATTGAAAAAGACCGTTAGCATGTGTCTATTTTCAAATTTAGAATGGTACCAACCTTAATTTGTTTATTCATATTGTCTCATTTCTAAAACATGATGGAAAGTCCTCAAAATGCTTGAGTGAGAAATAACATGTTATTATCTTTTTCTGGATCCTGTTATAGAGATTCAATGGCTAATAAAGAAGAATTAAGTTCCAATCAGTAAACAGTAGGTTTAGGGTGCGTTAGGGTTTCAATTCTGTTTATCTGGAGAAACTGGTTTTGAGAAACCAGAATCGTTTGGCTGGTTTCTCGACAGAAACTAACACCGTTTGGTAGGGTTTCTTCCAGTTTCTATCAAGAAACTAAAGGAGAAACCCAACCAAACAAGGCCTTAGGTTGATCTTTGCGAGCAGACACCCATAACTGCCCATGGTGACTCTGCCAGAATGTATGATGTTAACAATATACCTAACTAACATGATCTTGGGCTGTAATGGTGGAGGATGGATAATTAGGCCTTATGCTTTGCCTAGAGCTTGAGAGATATTGGGGGATTGGGAGAATTGTTCTTCATTGATTCATTGCTTGGTTGATTGATAACAAATGACTGCCGTGCCTCTCTTTATATAGAGGGAGAGCCGGCCCTAATTCTAACCAACTAATCTTATCCCTAATTAACCTAACTTGAGGGATAAGGCCCAGGCACCTTCACGTCGTGTTGTTCTCTTGCTTTCCTTATCCTCAAGCCCAAGGTAGCTCCTGCATTCACGGAGAGGAAACAGCAGATCGTATCTAACTCTGGAGATCCCATAGACGGAGCAATCCTCAAATATGTCCACTGCTGCTTCGATTTGCGGTGGCCGGCAATGACCTGAGGTGGTGAAGGGGAGTCGCAATGTACGGCACGTGGCCCGGAGGCGTGCTCGCGGTGGACGGCATCGAAGGACGGCAGCTAGGAGCGGGGCTATGGTGTGCTCTTCAGCGACCTGTCCCGCATGGATCATCTTCCAAGCTGGGGCAGCTGTGGTGCTCCCGTGTGCGGAGGCGTGTGAGGGCGCAGTCACCAGCAGGCCTATTTGGGTGGAGCGCATGACTGCAGCCAGCAACGGTTTGTTCCCAACGGCGATCAGTGGCAGGGACACAGAAGCACATCGGGGCGCAGCTGCCAGCGACCCGGCTTTGGTGGTGCACAGCAGCGTGGGCATTGGCTGCAGCGCGGACATCGGCGGCTGACTGCTCCTGACGACCAGCATGGAGGTGAGCAGGGCCGCGGATGTTGGTGGTCGGATCCCATCTGCATGTTCCTCGCGCTGACGCACACCGCGACTCGTCGCCGCGGTCACGGCTGCTTCCTTGGCTGCAAGCCTGGACCTCAACCGATCTGCCAACTCTTTGAGGCTCATGTCGAAGTAGGATTTTTGTGGTAGACTAGCAACAGAAGCCATGGGAAAGGATCGTTGGCAATCTGATACCAAATGTAATGGTGGAGGATGGATAATTAGGCCTTATGCTTTGCCTAGAGCTTGAGAGATATTGGAGGATTGGGAGAATTGTTCTTCATTGATTCATTGCTTGGTTGATTGATAACAAATGACTGCCGTGCCTCGCTTTATAGAGAGGGAGAGCCGGCCCTAATTCTAACCAACTAATCTTATCCCTAATTAACCTAACTGGAGGGCTAAGGAAGGGCGGCGCTACAGTAACCGCGCCGCTACAGTACCCTGGGCTGCTACAGTACCCCTGGGAGATGTAAAACCAAGTTTTCAAATATTTTGCAGGCCAATCAAATTTACGATAGAAATAACAAAATACCAACATACCTCAGCTAGTTGATCATGCTTGAGTAGGCTTTTCACTCTGTATACCTGATTACTCGCTAAATACTGATATCTCAAGAGCTTGACATCCCGTGTTAGTAATATTCTTCCTTCCTTGTATGTTTGATTTAATAGCTCCCTACAGGCAAATCAAACAGGTAGCAAACAGGACAGGGAAAAAAAGGGTTATAGCAACTGTTTCTTACAGAACAAACATATCAAAATCAAAACAAGATTGGGTGAGACCTAGGTTCAGGCTTTTT
This sequence comes from Eragrostis curvula, assembly GCA_007726485.1. NCBI lineage: Eukaryota > Viridiplantae > Streptophyta > Magnoliopsida > Poales > Poaceae > Eragrostis > Eragrostis curvula. Next base: position 25,926,843 of record CM017442.1, read on the forward strand.
TGAAGATGGAACAGCAGCATCTATTCCAACGCATCGCAAGTGCTTAGCTAGACCCTCAATCTGTCCAAATATAGCAAATCTTCAGAAATGGGTAACTTAACTATGTTCTAAGGTGCTAACTATTGTAAAACCTAAGTTCATCTTATTCACTGAAGAGAGGTAAACGCTCAAAAAATATGGCTACTGTGTAAAGAGAATCAGGAGGCCTACCATTACATCACATAAGAACTTTGGGTACCCATCCCCACCAATGGAAGGATCCCATGGAGGGGGGCCCTGCCATTCGGTACTCAAATCCACCTTATCTTTGCATCTAGCATCAGTCGAAAGCTTCTTTTTTTCTTTTCGTCTTGAGTTACGTGGCTTTGAATCAGACCCTGTCAACAAAATCTTCTCGCCGTACTTCGTTACAATGGATACCAAATAATCAGAGGGAATGCCACATCCAGAAGATGAGCATTCTATCCCTATTTGTGAACAATTGGCATCTGAATTTAGTTCCGTCGTAGGTGACCTGTTCTCTGAAATAGTAATTAACAGTTACCAAGAATAGCCGAAGAACTCACAGTGGTTAAGTCATCATTAGAAGTTCAAGATGAACCCTTAAAACACTTCAGATAAAATATAATATTCAACAATGAAATAACTTCCCATGATCAGAAACTGAGATTAATGATGAGATAACTTCCTATGATCACATAACAAAAGGTTTGCTTGCAATAAAATTAGAAAGTCAATAATGAAACGGTACCTTCTGTTCTGATTTTTTGTTGGAACAGATCAAATATATCTAGCAAATAGTAGGCATCTGATGCAGCATATTGTATTTGTCCTTCACTCAGGGGCCGGCATGACCAATCGCTACATTGAAGTTCCTAGGGCAAGAATAACAATTAGGTAACCAAAATTAGCATCTAAATCACATTCAAATGAAAGGTCACTAAAACAACCTTTTACGATATATCCTGACAATGGAGAATCTATTTAAGCACAACCAAGTGTGTCATGTGTTAACAAAGTCTGCATATTAAATAAACCCAACTATTATAACAAATGTGCTGAACTTTTGGACCAGATTAAATAAACCTTGGCTTGTGTGCCCCAGGTACATTGCTCCGAACACTAATGATAACGAGTAATAGGTATCTGTAGAAACTGCTGAGTACATGAGAATGGAATCAACATAAAGGTTACCAAAAATCTCAAGGAAACAAAGTTGCAATCAAATATGCACTAGATGGAATAATAATGAGAATTAATTTTAATCAACATAATCACTGCTGTTTAGTGGGGCAGAAAATCAGTACTCTTTTCTCAGGATGAAGGCACAAGAGATCTCATTCAGGCTAACCTTTGATAAAGAGACATTCAGCAGCTCCTCACAAATGGTTGCCAAACTCTTGGTCTCTTTTGGAAGCCTCTTTTGCCTGTCATGACCCTTGAGGTAGTAATAAACGTTGGTGACATCCAAGAAAGGCTCCACCTTGCAGAAAGAAATGCCCACATGGTGTTATAAAGCCACTGTAAGAGCTTAATCATTTTTCTCTATATAGAAATTGATCAAGCAAGAAACTGTTGATTCAGTAGTGTCTAATGGAGAATCCTAAGCAATTTGCAAAGAATGTAATCTAACAGAGAATCCTAAAAATTTATCCCAAATATTTGATTTTATAGCTACTCACAACAATGTTTACCAAAAGAGGCAGTAAGTTATAGCTATTCACAACAATGTTTACCAAAAGGAAATGATATTGCGGCGTCCATGATCTGACAACCGCGCACTCACCCTATCAAATCCGGAGTCGCATCCGAGAGCCGCCGCGAAGGTGGCGGAGAGGTACACCAGGTCCTGCTTGAACCTGAACCCCAGCTTCAGCACGTCGGGACGCTCGAACAGCTCCCGCAGCGGCGCCCACAGCTCGGCGAGCGGCACGGTGAGGAGGTCGACGACGAACACCTCGCAGACGTCGTCGTCACCGCCGCCGCGGCAGGCGATTTGGAGGAGTGTGACCGTGGGGAACAGCGGCGGAGCTGGCGCTGGCTCGGGCGACGGGTCGTCGGCCGGGGCAGGGGCGACAGGGCCACCGCGGCGGCGCGGCTTCCACTCGGCGTCCAGGGCCACGATGCGGGCGGCGTCGAGGGAGCGGAGGAGGAGGGAGAGCTCCGGCGAGGACCCGCCGCCGGTGACGAGGTGCACGGCGAATGGGGGCGGTGGCGCCGGCACGGTGTCCATCGGTGGGGACGGGGCGCGTCGAGAAGGGAAAGGGGGAGAAAAGGAAAGCAGAGACTAGCGGATGCGACGTACACATACGTTGGAAGGAAGGGCGGTGTACGTATCCGTATGTAACGGGCGTAGAATACAGCAGCAGGTCGTTCTACACTGCCTGACTCAAGAAAAACCTTTCTTTTACAACAGTAGTTTCAATATATATTTCAGTAAATGGAAGGAAAAAAAAACTAAGTTCGGAGTACTGGTATTAAAATGGACGCCGTTATCCTTCCACAATTCACGAGCAACATTTTTGTATACAAAAATGACTATGGTTCGGAGTACTGGTATTAAAAAAAAGGACAACCAACTGAATTTGAAATTCTATTGCAAAAAAAGTCGAATTTGAAATTCCATCTGAAAAAAAAAACTGAATTTGAAATCCTGTGTACTGCAATGAAAACAAATTCAAAAGAAATATGCTACATGTAAACATAACTATTGTTACTGAATATATGCAGTAAACACAAAATACACTCTCAGGTTCATGGCCATTGTGCTGCCGCATTGCTCACAAATGTAACGTGTTACTAGTTGACTGGGAATGTCAAAATGAGAGCTCCATAAAGTTGTTAGAGACGACTAGTTGTTGTGGGGAATGCGAAAATAGCTTTGTGGATGATGGGGTTGGGCTGGCTCCGTAGATAAATAAAGTCAGAGGAAACGCAAAGGCTTGCATTAATAATGATGTAGCACTATGCCAATAATCTGTTTCTAAGTTTTACTACTAGATCTAGTGTTATTTTAAACTTGACGGTCAGCGTACATGCTCTCAACTAGATGAGCTCCAACACAATTCACTTTGTATCGAGCCTTAAAACCTGGGTTGCTGTTATTGAGTTGCATTCACTTAAAAACCTAAGTTGATGGGGAAAAGTGGGCAATTAATTTATAGTTCGACACTCCTCCTCACGTACAACTTTCGTGGGCGCAAACGTGAAAATAAGAGCGGCGCAGCGGAATATGCGGTCACCAGGACTTAACTTCAAGACCTCTGGCTCTGATACCATATTGAGTTGCACGCACCAACCAGTCCACCTAAAAACCTAAGCTGATGGGGAAAGGTGGACAATTAACTTATGGTTCCAGCCTGTTCGCCTCGCTGCGAATCAGCCGTTTTACTGTAGCGGCTGCTGAAGAAATAACTGCGAATACTGTAGCGGTTGCTGAAGAAATAACTAAAACACTGTAACTGTTGCAAAACAGTTGCTGCAAAACAGCGAAGCGAACAGGGTGGACATGGGTACAAACACAATGGAAAGCGTACACAGTTCAGTGGTCGATCTGAGCATAATTTATTCAGCGTGCTCTGTCTGAAATCTGAACCAAATAAGTAGCATTGCACGCCTCTCCCTCTCCATATCACGGGGCTTTGCTGATCAATCGCAGCAGTCACTGTCACAATCTGAAGTTAGACGGGCGTGAGGACGAAGAGCTTGCATGAGTGCGGCCCGACCACGGCCGTGAGGCTGCCGGTGAACTTTCCCGGAAGCGTCTCATGCTGCGTATATATATATGTGCAAACATACAACAAAAAACATATTAGCATCAAGATAGTAACGCGCAAATAACAAATGCACAAGACGGCGACGGCGAATAAGAAAGCCGTTCGTTCTCACCTTCCAGACGTCCCTGGCCTCGACGGTCACCCGGTGGCGGATCCCAACGTCCGGCCATGTCGCCGTGATGGACCGAGAACGCGCCGACCCCCGGTTCAGCAGCAGCACGGCCTTCCTGTGCCGGGTGAGCCGGCCTGCCCATACCTGACGAGCACGCAATGAGATTCAGAAAAAGAAAATGGCACAAATTTTCTAAGACAATTGTCTCGGTTCTTCTCGATAGCATACCTCAATTTCGTCGTCATATTTCCTCACTTTCTTTCCCTGGACGCCAAGTCGATCTGCATCATAATGTACACGCATCAGATTGAATATTTCCGTGCGCTCAAGAATCATTTTATTCTTTGGGAGTGGAAATGGCTACGTTGGCTTCGCATTCTCAGTGCTGACCTTGGTTAATCGCGATGACTTCAGAATTGGAGAGGATCCCCAGCGTCTCCTTCGAAATGCTTGTAACATCGCAGCCGATTATCAGTGGCGCCTGAACAATTAACAAAGCATTGAAAATAAAGATCACAGACCTTGCAACTTAAATAGACTAGTGACAGAAAAATAAGCACATGCGCATTGTCAGCAATTTGAGTTACAGAGCACGTTTCATGAGTCTAGCTAGTTAACCTTGGCGACCGCCCACAGGCTGAAGTGCACGACGTACTCGTTATAGGTCATCCCTCCATTGCCGACCTCAAGCATGTCAGGGTCTGCCAAAAGCAGAGCAAGTGCATGTACAGACAGTACAAGCAGTCAGGTGATACTGATGTTTCTCCGTCGAATTTCATTCAGATGATAGGAGATACTGTAGTAGTGTAACAACAACACAAACCGTTCCAGCCACCAGGCTTGGCGTACTGGGCGAACGCGTCGTTCATGTCAATGTTCTTCAGCATGCTGTTGCTCGCTCGATCGCAAAAACAAACATATTCCAATCAGTAGGGAAACCATAAACTACTCATCACCATACTGATATACGAACAGAGCGGTCGATAATTAGGCCGTCGATCTAGCAACTGACGGCTCAGATCAGCGCTCATGATACGACATGTTCATGGGCTGAGTCTCACTGCTCTGCAATCGACGCGAGAGATTGTAATAAGCAGGAGCGTCATGTAGTTACCTTGTCCACGTATCAGTGATGTCGCCGGTGGTCCTCCAGCTGTTGCCGTACGAGCCACCCCATTTCGCCACATCCATGTATCCCCTGAAAAAGCAATTTCATCATTCGGAGCAGAGCACGAAGTCATCAGAGCTCTGCATTCTTTAGTTTTTTTTTTCCCGAATAAAAGAGGGAAAGAAAAGGCGCTTTTATACCATTCACAAAGTGAGTAGAAGATGGAGCGTCCGGAGTTCGTAAGCGCGCGAGCCATCCTCGGAAACCTGCATATCACATCAGTTCTCAAACATGTCTTTACTTGAAATAGTATGCCTTATAGTGATCAAATTTCTCTGAAATTCTGTAGGTGTGTAAGCAAAATTGCACCTCACAGTCTCAGGTGTGCCATCTCGATTGCAGTTGTCATACTTCAAGTAGTCGACACCCTGTACGTGCCCACAGTTCAGGTAAAAACAAGAATTGAATTTATCCTCCGAACAAGGTAGAAAGATCATCTGAAATCTGAACAAATGTAGGAATACCCATGATGCGAATGTCTTAGCATCTGTGTCCTCATGGCCCAGAGACCCAGGCATCTGTTTGCTGCAAGTTCTTGTCCTGAGAAAATAGGGAAATCGACCCAGCTATTTATTTGTAACATGTCGGTAAAACAGAAGCTTTTGAAAATGTTCTTGTCCTGAGGGAAAAAAAAAGCATTTTTTGATGGTGCTACTGCTACATACACACTGAAAGTCGTAGACTTACCCAGCTGAAGAGTAGAGACCAAGCTTGAGCCCCTTGCTGTGCACATAATCCGCTAGAGCCTTAATCCCCGACGGGAACGTCTTTGGATTAGCGACCATGTAACCCTGTTGGTGAATCAATCAGGAATTGAACGATTTGTTTGCGTACGTACGTTGATTTCTCCTAGCCCACTTATTAAAGCTCACTGATTGCATTCACTAATTATTTGCAGTACGTACGTACCTTGTTGTTCCTTTGGTAATCGGCCCAGTAATCATCTGCAAAAGGTAGCAGGTTCAGTGGGTGTAATATAATATCAGTAACATTGAACATGAAGAAATGAATAAAAAGTCTGTATCTATATGTTGTTACTGTTTGTTAATTGAAGCCTAATAAGAGCATAGTAGTACCTAAGTTGACGTAAGTGTAGCCTGCCTTTGCAAGTCCGGTGGCGACGAGCGCATCAGCTGTTCTCCAACAACACGAAGTCCACATAGATCAGTTAGCACGCACGCATTCTCGTCAGAATTCAGAAAAAACAAGATTACAGAGAGTTCGAATGACGTTTGTCTCTGACCTGTGCGGCGGATGACCGTCTCGTTGATGTTGCCCTGGAAATGGTTCCAGCTGTTCCACCTGAAAAACATCCCAAAGAAAACCTCCAAAGTTCAGACCCCAGCTGCCTAGCAACAACAACAACCAGCGCAGTGGCACAAAGGAAATACTACGGCGGCCGCCCTGTATGTACATGGTGCACAAGTCTTGGAGTTCAGATTGCTTACCCCATCTGCGGCGTCAGCCCGAGCCCGTTGGCGACGAGCACGCGCCGGGTGCCGCCGCCGGTGGCCACCGTCGTCGTCGTCGCGTCCGTCGCCGCCACGGCGAGGCATGAGGTCAGCAGCAGCAGGAGGACAGCGGCGGTGGCCGCGCACGCCGTCGGAGAACGCTGCGCTGCCGTGGGCGCCATTTCTCCGAGCGTCGCGCGAACCTTGCGTGAGTGTGTGCGCGTGAGCAAGCGCGGTCAGTCGTGTCCATATATGCGCCAAGCTTTCGGTTTGGCGAACGTGGTCTACGTCTATGTGTGGATGGAGTGTTCTACGCACCTAGCTAGCTAGCTACAGTAGACAATATGACGCGAGTGTGTAACAAACCGTGCCGTGTACAGGTGAGTGTGAGACACAGGCAACAAACGAGGAGTTGAGAGTTGAGAGACTACGTGAGAAAAAAGCTCGGATTAAAAGCCGTGACGCACGGGCGACAGCTTGTCGTGGGGGGCAGGTGTGCGGTGCAGGCAGTCATTTGCAGTTGCAGGCTCTCCTCTCACCCCTACGTTGCTCAGTGACACCCAGCAATAGATTCGATTCGGTTTGTTTACATTCAAAGATTTGAAACAAACCTATCTCTGATAACCATTTTGAAGTTTAACCATGGATTCAAAAACAACGGCGTGTGGACCGAACTGATTGGGACTGAGATAGTAGCAAGCCGTTCATGTTGAGTCTACAAGGGAACAATAGATAAACACCATAAAATGTTTCTTTTAGAGTAGTGGCTGCTTCATGTTCTGTGAACGGGTCTATTCTCCAACTGGTCTGATCTCTTCGAGAGGAATATTCTCTTTCTCTCAACTAGTCACAAATATTCTCAACAGTTGTAAATAGCCAAGCATCGGAATTGGTATTGCTTGCAAGGGTAACATGGTGAGCCTACCTCACCGACAAAAGCAGAGGGCACTCTTGCTTCCCTCCACAAACCATACCCCATTTGAGGGAAGACCAAAGCTTTGCCAGGTTTGGGTTTCGTTTATCACAGGACATCTTATGACTCAACCTTCCATTGATGCTTTCCTCAAACTGAGACGATAAGCTTCAAGTTGAGGCGTTGGTGAAGCCAAAGGACAAATCGGCATATCATGCACGGGGGAACTGCGCGACATAAATGTGGCCTCCAACTGCTTGCAATAGCAGGCCCTGCAGAGCAAAAAAAATGTTGTGTCGAGCTGCAGCGTGTATCGCTCCCTTATGTTCCCTTCAATTGAGGAAAGCTTTCCCCGTCGATGATTGCTCCGAGGCACCAAATCAGCACAACGGACTTGGTAAAGAAAAAACGGAAGGCGCGCACACAACTTCTGTCAGCATAGTGCTTCAAGGGATGTGCTAGAGACTACAATTTGGATCTCAGGTAACAAATGAGTGACAAAATATCAATCGAGGTAGTTATTCAACAGAATGCACTGAAGCAAAACAGATTACCCATCCCAAGATTCCCAACTGAATGTCCTGTAACTTTCATCAACTCAGTTCTAACACACCAATTATCAGACGAGCGCAACACTGTAAGATGAACAATACACAGGGATACCAGAAGTAACTCAACAGCGTAAAGACAGAAAAAAATGGGGGGAAACAACCAAGGTTAATCTCAAGAACTAGTAGAGGCAGAGTTGCACTATCGCTGAGAATACGGGCAATAAAATGACACCTGACACCACTCAAGATAGATCAACCAGATCATTGCAGTATCTCAGGTCTTCAAATCAGCTTCACTCAAGTTAAAAGTTTACAACTTATGCTAAGTCCAATGGACACATACAACCTTCAAACATTGTACATGCAACACATTTCCGCTGTCCACTAGCTTTATCTCAGGGAGTTCATTACATATCTAGAGGCACACCATAGTAAGGGTCGCCTTGTCTTCAGCGGGCTTCATATTGAACAACTGTAAGAAACAGAAACATTATGTAAGTGATTGCGCATGGGAATATAGATAAAACAAGAAATGAAAAATCAAATTCAGTTCTAGTTAAATATGCTTATGCTAGAAAGTCATGTCCAATTGCATCACAGCATATGCATTATTACTAATTATTAGATCAACCATCAGATTCAATTTTTCACTCAATTCTGCTACCAGTTCAATAGAGGAGAACTTTGTAATTAGTACTTCCCATATTTTTGCGGCAATGATAAACCTAAAGAGTCAGCATTAGAGACTAAAATGAGTAATATTGCACGAGCACAAATAGTAATATTATGATGCATTAGGCCATGGGACAAATACAGGGGTGTCAAAAGATCATATGTTTGTTTTGATTTCTTAACTATGGGCATATTCTACCAAATGAAAAGTTCATCATATTAGGCCTCCTTGATGTCCCTAGATATACCTGCTTGTCCCCAACCTTTTACCGCTTGTGTCCCCAGTCAGATCTTTGACCCTATGGTCCGTACTATGTCCCACCATTCAATTCTAAATATTGTTGCATCGTTTATAAGGGCTTTTGGCCCCAGGCTATATTGAATGTGAAAAGATTTTTTTTAAAAACAAAATTAACTTATCATTACAAATGGTAACAATAATCAAGCATATCACAACCTTTGACACCACACAACTAAAACTTCATATGCTTCTAGCTGCATACCTCAACTTATTTCCTTTTTTCTACCGGTGAACAAATGGATTTAAAAAAATGCACTGTTGTGAACTAACTCAGGACAAAAGTCGAATAGAATCAACGTCATCAAAGCTCAACAAACTAGCCACGCCACTACAGTTTTAGGTACCATACTACTAATGTTCAGAGCCAAGTAGCAAGATGTCCTCATAATCTCATTGTGAGGGTTGAGCCAATTTTCAGTATGGAAGCTAAGACAACATGGGGAAAAAAAAAGGGAGATATCCATAGCACAATATCATGTTTTTTTTTTTCTCTGTCTCTCAAAAAATGCAAGTGAAGGGGGTCAAAGAACTAACACATTACACAGTACAGAAATATCATATACTACACCAGAAGTTAAATATATAGAGTTTGGGAGATACCGAGAGTAAAGTATCATTTTTTTTCTCAAAGATGCAAGTGAAGGGGTTCAAAGAACAACTAACGCATCACCACTTTCAGTGCAGGAATATCATATACTACACCAGAAGTTAAATCATAGAGTTTGCGGGCCTGATATTGCTTTGAATAAAGAAAAATACCATCTAAGATCTCTGATAATCACAGGTCTAACAGGAATAGATATTTCATTTAACTATCTATAATCCAGCAGCTATATAAGGGCTTAAAACTGTAGTTGTTTGCCAGAACTTGTTTTCCTTATTCTAACAGAAAAGAAGTGGACGCTTGTGGGAAGGCAAAAATGGTTAGAATCTAGGCCATTGAAGTTCAAAATTCAATAACTGGTACTCGTTTGTTTGCCCAATCACATATCAAATGTACAGTAAATGGGTAATTCGCTTTGTAATTATTTGCATTCTTAATTTTGGATGTGTGCCCTAATGCAGAGTTCATGAGGAATTCACATTGGTTAATCAAGGAATGAAAAGAAGTCATAACATGAAAACATAGTGATAACTTGTGAAGCTGTAAATGGGCACATGGGAGCTAGAAAGGTCAGCACAACATAACTGAGTTGCAAACAGCATTCGAAAAAATAGCATAACCAAGAACTGGGTCAATTACTCACAATAAGTGGCCTACCTTATTTCAAGCATGCAAATCTGGTTCTTCAACAGGTCTAACCCAGCCAAATCGATAAAACAAGTAACAGGTCCTTAACAATAACTTTATTAACTGTCTGTCAGTGCTAAACAACCAAGTTAGTTACTTGGTGTACATAGGCTTGGCTTAGTTATAAGCCCTTGGTTTGGCTACAACTTTGCTACACAGATAAAATCAATCAGACTATTGATTCTTTTAATCAAAAGACCTGATATTATTTGTACTCCTGTGGAAGGGATTTCTGGGAAGTCATAGCTAATGCCTGATTGGCTATGTCACAGATTTGTTGTGGTGTATAATTAGAAGATTTTGTGTACATGGATTCATGGACTATTGGTAAATGCATAGATAATCAACTATGAGAATTTTTAAGCTCCTGCAATACCAATACAAAACAGACATGTTATTGTGTGTAAATTTTCCAGAAATCAGAACTCTTTAAAGCTATGGCCGTCAGCCCATTTGGTTGGCCAGTTGACATTATCATATCGCCCAGAACCCCAAACAGCACGTTTCCAGGTGGCTTCACATGCCAAGCCAATGATTTCAGGAACAGGATTTATTACTGTATGCATGTACAATATGGTTACCCCAAAAGAAAGGGCGTCTTTGCTTTAACTAACAGCATCAATTCTCTTGCACCAATACGACCGTACAGGATGAAAAATTACTAGGTAACTGAAAAGGCAGGGGACTGATGATGTCTTACTTCGGCGGGTCCTCTTCTTGTACAGGATGCGGTAGCCACAGTCACGGCACTGGATGACATCTCCTGGCTTCAAGGTGTTCTCAGCTCCGCAATCTGAAATTAAAAATGTAGATTCTCTTAAAAAGGTTCAAGGAGAATCAACTGTCATGAGTATGAGGACCTTAGTGGAGTTCATAACTAAACATTCTCATCAGTCAGCAGCGTTTCCAGTTTCAGGTCCTAGTTCAAAACATCTAACCTTTGTCGGAACGGCCCTAACATCTAACCGTTTCCAGTTTCAATGTCTTGTTGTGTTGGTTAACAGGCCCTAGCACTAGCAATGGCGTATGTTTGAGGAACTTAGTGGTGTGGAGTTCAAGACTGAACATTTTCCTCGTCATCATGGAAAATAAGGAAAATAAAAGCCAAGAGGCACCGGAATTTCTAACTTGAGGCCTAATTCGGAGCGCCTAAACTTCACAAAAACGGAGTGAATCGCTTGCCACGCCCTTGATTTAAAAGGGCCCACGCTATCTAGCAACGGACTACTAGGGAGGAACAAATTCGCTCTCCAGCAATACTTCAACGAAATCATGAACCGAAATCCCCCTTCCTAAAAAGGGGATCACAAGAAAGAGAATCCCCTGCTCCTTGCCCTGATAAGATCGACGCGTTCGGGTAGCTGCCACTCCGACAACAGCAGCGAGAAATCGAGACAAAAAAGAGTGGTGGGGGAGGCGCCAAGGTTGACTCACCTCCGCAGAGGTAGGTGACGGGCTCCGGCTGCTGCGGATCCATCGGGCCGGCGCGCGCGACCTAGGGTTTCTGGCGGTGGAGATGCTCTCGCGGAGATTGGGGAAAGGGTTTGGCGACTGCGGAGACGAGAACCAACACAAGGAAGGAGGCGAGGCAAGTAGCCGCCGCCGCCGCCGTCATGGTGTTCTGCGCCGACTTTGCGGTTCCCCACTGGGCCACGAAAACGTCGGTTCGCTCGCTTCGGCCCGGCCCAGCCCAGACCACGAGAGTACGTCGGTTGCTGTCTGCGGCCCAATAAAAGGCATTCGCACTTCGACCGCGCGGAGTTAACCGCCACACACCCACACCGGAGAGGCAAGAGTGGGAAGAGGCAGTTGTGTTCATCCATCGATCCTGTGGCACCACCGTTCGCCGGAGGAGCAGCAGATCGGGCAATTCTACATTCCGGCGACAAGGGAGAAGGATGGGAAACGCCATCGGCTCGGCGGCTGGCAGCGCCGGCGGCGCCGTCGCGAACGTGCTTTTCAAGCCGTTCAAGGACCTCTTCACCAAGACATGCGAGTAAGTTTTCTTTTCCACCGCGTCCCTGGATCTGTTCCCATCGCCATGGATTTGCTGTAGGTGCAGTACAGAAACGGAGAACGATGCTACGGTGCATCCCCATCGATCGCCATCCCCAGTGCCTCGTTTTTTTTTTTTTGTCGGTTGCTTCGTGATGATCATGCTGTGCCTTAATTTACGACAGATATCATTTGTGACTTTTTTTTTCCTTGCTCCAATTGCGTCGATCAGTGACAAATGCGGGGCATGGGACGCGGGCTGCTACCTGGAGAACGCGTGCGGGGGAAGTTTGATCCGGCTGGGCAAATCGACGTTCCTTGTCTGCACCCGTGAGTTATTTATTACAATTACAGCAGTCCCGATCGACCATTAATTCCAATTCAGTTGAAGTTGTGTGATCGATCGAGCACCCAGTCTTGTGATAGGAACAGTCAGACAATTCCTTCATTACTGTAAGATCATAACTCTGCCAATTAATAACTAACCCCTGTCGTCGCCGCATGCATATGCAGTGTTACTGTTGGCGTACTTGGTTCTGTGGAAGTTGGGCATCCTCAAGTGCCTTGTCAAGAACGCGTGCAAGATTTCATGGAAGGCCTGCTGGGGATCCTGCCGGGCGATGGGCGGCGCGTGCGGCTACCTCTGGCACAGGCTCGCCAACCCCCGGCGCCGCCAACGCCGCGATGACGTCGAGATGGGGGACCTTAGCTGGAGCGGCAGCAGCAGCATTTGGAGCGGCAGCGTCAGCGACTGGAGCGGGGGCATCAGGGCGAGGAGGAGGTGGCCTTCGCGGGAGAATAGGAGGAGGACGGAAAGGCTGCAGCATTCCTTGCACGCCAGGAGGCAGATCTCCAAGGTGGAGCACGAGTACGCGGCCAGGAGGAGCCATGGGGACCGTAGCCCGTACCACCACCACCACCACGCGCATTCGTCTGTGCATGTTCGTCATGGCTCGCTGAGGCACGACCGAGCGATCACGCTCCACCGGGATCATCGACGTTGAGCTGCGCCTTGGAATGTGCATGAAGTGTACAAAGGATGTACTTCTTGCTGATTACAGACAGATTGACCGTTAGCTGCTTATATGCAATGGGAACGAAGAACTCCCATTTCAGCAGGTTTAAGTTCCACCCAGATGGATCGATCGCTTGGAATATGTCAGAGAAACTCTACCAGTAGTTACCTTTCTATTGTAAGACCAGTAAAAATTTACCGTCCCTGGCCCCTATAGCTCAGTGGTAGAGTGTCAGTCTTGTAAACTGAAGGTCTGTAGTTCGATCCTGCATGGGGGCAATTTTAGTTTATGTAATTTTCTTTTGTTAACTTTTGTAAGGAACAAGTTCTTGTACACGTTTTAAAAACCTTGGTTTCATGTTTACATTTGATCCTCTTACAATGAGAAGAATATTTCAATTCAGGTAATTCTGCTTCTCAAGTACTTACTATATTTTAAACGATCCAAATGAAGTGAACAAATAATTGCTTATGCATAAAGCTACGGTAACACACTTCAAACAGATAGCAAAATCATCAACTTTAAGCTGTTTACACATTGCAACTATTTGGCATACTAGTTACAAAGCTAAGTTACTTGAACCACGTTCAGATCTCAGAACCAGCAGTGCTCTCTTCTCCGTTTGTTATTGAAAGTTCAGGACGAGCGCATACAAGTTCCCATGGTGTAAATTTCCACATGCATAATCGGCCTCTTTCAGCTGTAAGAGGTTATACGGAAAGAGTCAGGAATAACGTTCATCACAGAGTAGGAGGGTTCCTTGCATGACTAGAGAAATACAAATGATCAAAAAATTAATCACCAAGACACCAACAATGAGACACTATGTGCCAAGAAAAAGAATATAGGATAGCACAAGCGGGGAAAGGGACAGCTGCACGGTGCCAAGTGGGTGATGGAGGATTATTGAACAAAACGAGGAAGTAGATTAATTTTTATTCAGAGATAAACAACGTTATTGACAGAAATGGGGTAAGCGAATAGTTAAGCAATCTAATATTTACTGAAGATGGGAAGCAAGCGTTAGGGCAGGTACAATGGAGCTGTTTATGAGACCGCCTTATACATGCCACGTAATTTTCTGATTGCTTATCAGACAACAGATACAATAGGTGATTGTTTTAGTTGTCTAGTAGAAATAGCATCTTTCCTTAATTTATGGATGAGAAAAGAAATATTTTTGAGTTGTATGGCAACCAAGGTTCACTTTACCGCGGTAAACCGGACCGGTTTTCACGAAAACCGGAAAACCGGTCCGGTCCGGTTTACCCGGTAGTCCGGTTTTCCATTTTAAATTTTAAAAAAATTTAAACAAAAAATACATAAAAAAACTAGATCAAATTTGCAGTCCAAAGGTGGAAACCATTCACGTAGATTCGATCGTTTCATGTGCCAAAAAAATCGAGACAATTTCTGAGTAGAACAAGATAGGGAAAAAAAGAAAGAAAAACCTTTCTTTTTTGAACCAGCAACCTTCCGTGATTTTTTTGACAGACCAAACGATCGAATCTACGTATTTCGTTTCCACCATTAAGCTGCAAATTGCATCTAGTTTATTTACATATTTTTTGTTTTATTTTTCCAAATTTCAATTTTTTGCACTTTTTCTATTTTTCCTCTTAAAACCGGCTTACCAAAATTCTTGTCCGGTTTACCGGAAATTCCGTCCGGTTTACCGATAAACTGGTCCGGTTTACCAATGATTTCGAGAGATTTCGGTTCAAAATTCGTCAAATGCGTCTCGGTCCGGTTTTCGTCCGGTTTCTCCGGTTTTCCGAAAAACCGGACCTACCGGTGGCGAGCGGTTTTAGCGAGAGGATCGGTATTGCGAACCTTGATGGCAACTACAAGTCGTATAATGGTGTGTAAGTCGTCTCATACTCCTAAATTTTAGCGTTTGAGGTGGTTGCCTCGAGAAACAACCGCCTCTTTCTTTTTTCTCTCTCTCTCTCTTCCACCTCATCAAAAATCCTACGTGACGTTGCATGAGACGGCCTATGAGACTGCCTACGTGTAGCATTATACCTGCCCTTAGTCTGGTGGTTGGTTTATAGATTTGCTATACTCAAATCACCGTCCGGCCGAAGCTTACGTGAAAGATGTCCTGACTAAAACCAGAACTTCCACTTAATGGCCCTATTCAACACAGCAGGTAAAGGAAAGGATGGAATTTTCCAATCACCTTCAGATGTAAGCAATTGTATTCCAGGTTTGTTACCTTTAAAAAAATGTAGTTTTCATATTCTATAGGTTTATAATACCTTAAACAAATGTGCTTTCCATATAATATAGGTCAAAGAAGCTAGTATCGGTAGACTGCAAGTGAAAAGGGAGTCACATTTGACAAGAAACTTGGCTTTATAGACTGTTACTTAGGAACTAAAACCCATCCGTAGCATTGAAAATCAGTGATTAAACTACCAGCAAGATTTAGACATCTAGAATCCTGGAATATAATCAAATTATGTTTGAAGAGAACATGCATGGAATGCGAATCAATAACTATCGTTGCAATTGAGGTGCTTGGAATGCCAATCAATAACTATTATACAACTGACAATTTTAGTTCATATATTTGCCTGACTTCACTTCTGAATTGTCACTTGTATATGAAAAGTAAGTGTGTTCATTCGCAATCAGAACAACTACCATATGTCATGCCAACAAACGGGGCCTTAGTAATACAATATATAAATTAGAAAATTTGATTTTGTAGTTCGGTAACAAAACTAGTGATATTTTGCCCTTTTATTTGTTATTGTTGATACCCGCGAACCCAACCCGTCCCCGAACTCTCCCGTCCGCTACAGTTGAGAGAGGAGCAAAAAGGAGAGCGGTCTCCGCCGGCGAGTCTGTCGGTCTTCCTCGCCTCCAGCGGCCCTCGGGGCACCGGGAGGCGGGGAAGACCGTGGATCTGCGGCCGGCTGGTAGTCTAGGTCTTAGCTTGTCTAGGTTTGGTGTCCTGTTCGGTCCCGTCGAGACGGTGGCGGCGGGCCGGCAATCATGGAATAAGTCCTTCCCTGCCTCTCCCTGTCTCACTGGCGTGTGGCTCCGGCGTCGGCGATGGGCATGTGGAGGTGGAGTCCGGCGAGTCCGGCTCTTGTACAGAGCTATGCTTTTGGTGCTGCTCGGCGTCTCTGCCTCCAGTGGTGGCGCTGATGGTGCTGGTCTCAAGGATACAGAGCAAGCTGGAGGTTTCGCAGATGATGGAGGAGTGGATCGACCTCGGGCTTCCCTCGGCGGGGTCTGGTCCATGGCGAGGAGAAACCGGGCGCAGCCCCGGCCGACGAGCGACCGGCGACAGCCTCATCCCGTTCTTAGGGGCGGGTGAATATTTTGGCTCAATTCAAAGCCCCTGTGCGATGGGTTTCTCCTTTCTTTGGGTGGTGGCGGCGGGATTTGGGGATGACGGCGGCGCCGGCGGGTGTCGTCATTATCCATGGATCTCGGTGCTCCTCGAGGAAGAAAGGCCCAGGGACCTTGCTGTAATTTTTGTGTTTTCTAGGGGCCTTTCTGTAAAAGTGGCAGGACAACTGGTCCTTCTGTATCCTTCTAGAGTATACCTGGGTGTGTACGCATATATGTACGTTTTCCTTACGTATTAATACAGGTATGCTTTATCAAAAAAATAAATAATGAATGGTGGTTTTCTTTACAACTCTAATAATTATGAATGAAGAATCAAATATTGTCCTATAATTATGACATTTCTGTAATGATGTAAGGATCTCACATAATTTGATCTGTTAACTAAAAATGAATTTTGTACTTTAGTAAAAAAATTTATAATAGAATAGTGTAATATCAAAATTGGAGGAAAGCAAACTTTTACCTCTGCTCGACTATGCTACTAGAAAATATTGAATTCGAAGCTTTTCTAAATTTGTAGTTTTCATTTGGAATTTTCTATCTAATACTTTAGTTTCAAAATAGATACTAAGATATTAATTTTTTTATCTTATTAGTCTTACTTGAATGGTTGTGACTGAATTTTTAAATCTATAGTTTTAGCTACTTGGGAACTCTTATATCTTGTCTGTTTTGATTACTGTTCAGCCGCATGGTAAGCACAGTTAGCACTTCTGAAATGGTACAAACTATGTAGGTATGTATCGCTGACATGACCGTTTTAAGACCAACTGTAACTGCCGACTTCTAAATGTTTGAAAATGTATGATCATCTTTATGTATGGGAGATCTCAAATCTCTCCCCATAATTAAGCACCCATATCAATATTGTTAACGAACAAAGTTAAAAACTAAACAATGCTTTTCTTTTGTTAGAAATGGCATGCTCTCGTGTTGAAAAGGATATAGCCATTTGCATTGCGAAACCATATAGATCAACCTTTGAGCTGCCTTGCTAAGAAGATAATGCTATATACCCCCATGCCATGCCATCAATCAAACATACTCTGCCGTCCAGCATCTTTTCAGTATCGACACAATGCCCTTCCTTTATATGCTGCCGTAGTAGATGATAAGTGCGCTAGAGTCCATTGAACTGGAAAAAGCCTCGAGATTATTGATCAATATATAAGTATTATTAGTTAGTATAATACGTACATTAGATGCCCAAAAAACTTTTTCTTTGTGTTTGATCAGCAGATATTCATTCATACCTTCGGGCAGGCTAGCCCCACGTCTTTGCTAATCAGTATTTGATCTGGACTCTTCTACCACACAGATAATTCTCCAGCAGATATTCATCCATAGCTTCTGGCAGCGTGACTCAACATCAGTTGCCTGATCTGGACTCTTCTACCACACGTCTGTTCGAAAGACGTGACAGGATCGTTTTTCTAGTGAGTATTGAAGCACAAGAAATCAGGCTGCCTTGCGAACACGTGAGCTACAAATGGCCGAGATGATGTTGACGAGGCTGCGACATGGAGAGAGTAGAGCAGGATGCAGGAATATTAATACTGTACATACGCAGATACGTAGCGCTACAGGTAGCTCTAAGTAGCCAACATATACGTACAACATGGCATATATATTTTCAATGACACCAGCCTAAGTCGAAGAAGTTTAATGGCAAATTTCAACCTATAAATAAAATTTATAATGGCATAGATCTAATTAACCGGAGAAATAAAAGGTGGTTGAAGCGCCTGCGGTTTTGCTGTTTCATATCATCGGTTGGTGGTATCAACAAAATGTAACAATGTGGGCGAATGACCACGCACGCTGCCTGCTATTTTGTAATCAGCGGGGACGGTTTGTTTTAAGCGCACAGGGAATCGGCGGAGAGAAGAACGGAATCTGCCCCACTTGTCCAAACTCAACAGCCGTGGCGTGAGGCCACCAACCACGGCGCTTAACCTTCGTCTCCGACCACCACCGAACCAACCACGCCGACCACAGACAGAAGACAAGTCTTCGACATGGCAGAGGCCATAGTTATATCGCTCTCCGCTAAACTCGGCGTGGCGCTGTCCCGCAGCGCCGGCCACAGCCTGTCTTCCCTCTTCGGCGTCCGGTCCGACATCGTCCTCCTCCGCGCCTTCCTCCAGCACGCTGATGACTCTCGCCGCGGCACGGACTCCCTCGCCGCGGCGTGGGTCAGGCAGGTCCGCGACGCCGCGTTCGAGCTCGAGGACGTAGCCGACGAGTGCTGCTACCTCTCCGGCCGCGGCCACGGCCTCGCCCGGGACGTCCTCAACGTCGGGGCCTGGCACGCGCTCTCGCGGCGGCTTCGCAAGGCTCGGGAGAGGCTCCGGCATCTGACCGCGGCCAAGGAGCAGTACGGCATCCGCCCGCTGCTGGCCGAGACCGACGACCATGCTCCGTTCCGTGTCGCCACCACGACGACGACGACGACGACGGACGTGGCGTCGATGGCGGAGCGCGCGCACTTCTTGGAGAAGGAGGAGATCGTCGGCTTCGCCGCGCACGAGGCGCGCCTGCTCGAGTGGGTCGCCGGCGGTGGCGACGCGGACCCGCGGCGGAAGGTCGTCGCCGTGTGCGGGATGGGCGGCGTCGGCAAGACCACCCTCGTCACGCGCGTGTACAAGGAGGCGACGAGCAGCTTCGAGTGCGCGGCGTGGGTGAGCGTGTCGCGGGGCTTCACGGTGGACGACCTGCTGAAGAAGATCCTCAAGGAGCTGCGTCGCGGCGGCGGCGCGGACGACGACGACGACTACCGGTCGCTGGTGCAGTCCGTGCGGGCGCGCCTCGGCAAGCGGAGGTACCTGGTGGTGCTCGACGACGTCTGGGACGCGCAGCTCTGGGACAGGCACCTCCGCCACGCGTTCCTCGACGACGAGGCGAGCGGGAGCCGGGTGGTGATCACCACGCGCAGCGGAGAAGTGGCCAAGGCCGCCGCGACGGCCGGGATGACCGTGACGCTGGAGCCTCTGCCGTGGCCCGAGGCGTGGACGCTCTTCTGCAACGTCGCGTTCAGGACACCGGCGCCAGACCGGACGTGCCCCAGCCACCTGCAGGAGGTGGCCGCCAGCATGCTGGAACGTTGCCGCGGCCTGCCGCTGGCGATAGTCAGCGTCGGCAACGTCCTCGCGCTCAGGGACAAGACAGAGTTCGCGTGGAGGAACGTCCGCGACAGCCTCGTGTGGGACGAGGGCAGCAGTGACCTTGGGATCGGGGAGGCGGCAAGTATACTGAACCTGAGCATCGACGACCTGCCGCACCACCTCAAACAATGCTTCCTCAGCTGCAGCGTGTACCCCGAGGACTTCTTGGTAAAGAGGAAGATGCTGATCCGGAACTGGGTTGCGCAAGGCTTTGTCGACGACAAGACGGGCACGCGCACAGCGGAGGATGTCGCGGATGACTACCTCGACCAACTTGTGCAGCGCAGCTTGATGCGGGCTGTCGTCCGCAACGAGTTTGGCCGTGCCAAACGGTGCCTCATTCACGACCTCATCCGGGAGCTGATTATCCGCCGGTACAGAGAGGAGGAGGGGTTCTCTCAGTTCGCGAAATGCAAGGTAACAACAACGGATTCCAGTGTCAGAATCCGTCATCTTTCAGTCGACAGATGCGAAGTGGACCGTCAATCCGTACAGAAGGCGGCCTCGCTTCGCTCGTTCCATGCATTCGGGTCAGATGTGGACGCCTTGTTCCTTTCTCGCTTCAGGCTGTTAACCTTTCTTAGAGTCCTTTACCTGTGTGCCATTAAGAAAGTTGTGGGTTACCTGTGTGCCACAAAAAAATTTAGAGACACCTGTGTGCCATGAGCCTAATTTTCGTTTACCCGTGTGCCATATTGGATGGATGGAGACTTAACAGAGGTGGTAGGGGCTGTGTAAAGACAATTTTGCCCTTTTGTACAACAATGGCTTAAAAAAATCAAGAAAATGAAAATAGTTTTGAAATCACATTAAAAATCAGTAAAAATAGTAATAATTTGAAAAAAGCGTAAAAAATAGAAATGTGGAAAATAAGAAAAAAATAGGAAAAATCAGGCATAAATTTTTTAAAAGGAAAAAAACAGGTGCATGACCATTGCATACCAACAAATAAGTACATATCACATGGAAAAAAATGTGCATGACCATTACATAGCAACAAGTTAATATCACCAACAATTAAGCAATTAAGTTCACTAGTTTTCATCACACTTAGTCCACACAGACAGTAGTAGTTCACCATACATGACTTAAATTACATCAAAAGTAGTAGTTCCTCCACAGATTACATCAAAAGTAGTAGTTCCTCCACAGAATTTATTCAAGCTGGAGTTTCTTCTTGCTTCTGGTATTAGAAGCTGGGCTGGATGGGTTGGCCACTTCAACTGGAGCCCTCCTTGGTGTACACTTCTTCATGACGGCTCGCTTCTTCCTTGGTGTGTGCACCGTCTGTTGAGAGACTGCACTGTCTTCATGAACAAGTGGATGGTGCTCAATTTGGAGAGGAACGGGGTCATTGGATCCAGTTCCAGACCTTGTGTGAAAGCAAGAAAAAGAGATTAGTGAGGTTGTAAATGACAAGATCTGGAAAGTGAAAGATCATACCTGCTAGTACTTGTTGGTGGTGGCCCCTTCTTTTTGGCGGCTTTTTTCACTCTCTTTGGCTTCTGGGTAGCACTGGCCACCGCCTCATTGTGTGGGAATACCATGCCTGATCCAGGAGTGGCCACAACAATGCTACTTACTGTGTTACTGGAAGATGCTTTCTTCAGCCTCTTCTTTGGTGGACCCCTGAAATAAAGTATGGGAAATTGTTATTTTGCATAGATAAACATGAAGTGATCTCACTGTGTAGCTATGTCTAGAAAGTCTACCTCTCAGCCTCAAATGCAGCTATGTCATCTGGATTGCCATTCTTACATGTGTACCAATGGTGCCCTAACTGGTGGCATATTGGGCACTCATGTTGCCTTTTACCGGTGCCTCCCGCAGTGTCTGATTTCTTCCTACTACTACTACCTCCCTCCAAAGCTGATTTCATCATGTTCTTCCTCCTTCCTCCTGCAGTTGACTTAAGCAATGGAGGATGCATGAAGAAGCCATGGGTGGGTTTGGGCCACATGGACTTGTCAGGAATAGAGGGCACAGAACCTTCATATGCCATTTTGAATTTCTCAACTGAATAGCACTCATCCACATAATCTTCAAGTTTGGCCCCAGGAATTGATGTGATGTAGGCAATGGCATGTTTGCATGGTATTCCTGACCCTTGCCAAGCTCTGCAGGAACATGTCCTCTCAGTTATGTTCACTACAAACCTGAAGCTACTATCTGAACTTCCCTTAGCACAAACTTCTGCAATGCCATCAGGTGAGCTTGTGATTACTTCAATGTCAAGGTTATAGCTAGCTGCTATCAACTTTTGCACTATATGAGGCAATATCTTTCCTTCAAATTTTTTGGCAACCCTTTTTCTATTATTCCATTTAATCAAGATCATCTGTCTAATGGTATCCATCAAGTCATCTAGGTGCATGCCCTTGTGATCCTTTACCTGCCAACAAAGCAATTCAATTTGTAATAAACATGGAGTAAAACAATGTGGAAAAGGAAATCAAATCAATTTGTTAATGAAGGCAAGCTTACCCATTTATTGAATGCCTCAGCCAAGTTATTGGTAATATAATCCACTTTTGACAATGTGGAAAACTGGCTTCTGGTCCACAGTTTATTGTGATTTTCCTGAAGCCATTTCATAGCCTCTGGTTTGGCTGCAGCCATGGCTTGATAATGTTTCTCAAACATGTAAGGGCTCCAAGAATATGCAGCTGCCCACAAGTGATCAGCAAAAATCTGTCCACTATGATGCTTCTTGAAATTCTGTACTAGATGATACATACACTCTCTATGTTCAGCATATGGAAAAACCATGCTAACCCCATGCATCACTGCTTGCCCACAATCAGTGCTGAATGTAAGACCAACTGGGTTGCCTATAGCTTCTTTCAACCTCTCCATAAACCACTCCCAATTTTCATTTGTTTCTGAGTCAATGACACCAACAGCTACTGGATACATCCAGTTGTGACCATCAACTGCACAAGCTACACACAACTGGCCCCGAAACCTTCCATTCAAAAATGTACTATCTACTGGAAGATATGGCCTACAACCTCGTAGAAAACCATCAACACAAGCTTTCAAAGCAAAAAACAGCCTATTAAACCTTATTTTGTTGTTGATGGTATGGTGATCAATTACAACAAAGGATCCAGGACTAGTATCCTCTATCTGAGCTTTAAATCTGTACAGGTTGTCAAAACTTTTGCCCCAAGGTCCATAAAGTTTGTCCATAGCAAGTTGCTTACCTAGATAAACTTTCCTGTAGGTCACATCAATTTTGTGGCTCTCTTTCAACCTCCTTCTCAGCTCTTTGCCACCCAATGTTCCATCTTCCTTCAACCAATCAATCACTTGTTCACAGACCCAAAACTGTGTCACTCCTACACAAGTGCCTTCCCTCCTAGTGCTGTGACAATTCTCATGCAAGTATGGGTTCCTTGTGATCTGCCAATTTAGACATCAATGGTTATTTACTTTCAAAAAAAAAAAGACAGATTTTGTAGCATATAACAGTGTCAGAAAAAAATTACCTGCACTGTGACTTCATCACTCAAAGTAGTGGTATGAATTCTCCACCTACAACCCAAATTCTTGCCTCTGCAATACACCCTGTACCGAGTTTTATCAGCCTTCTCAATGTTATATTGGAACTCGTACTTGGTAGCATGTGTAGCTAAAGCCAACTTAAAAGCATTCATGTCCGAATACATAGTGCCTACTGCCATAGGCGGATCATTCTTGTCATAGTTTGCATCAGGTTTCTGTGGAGGCTCTCTATCTGTAACAATGTCATCTTCCTCTATTTCATCATCAGACAAAGATTCATCTTCGTCTATTTCATCTTCCTCTACTTCGTCATCTAACAATGTGTCTGGTTCAGATTGACTAGGGAGAATGGGAGGTGCTGGATGTTCAGGACCAATGTCAATATACAAGCATTCATCATCAACACCCACATGCTCATTGGATGGGTTTGGGTTAGCAAGGTATTCACTATCTGCAGATTTAGTAAGGCAAGATTCTCCTGTGCATATTTCTACTGAATGGCCAGTACCAATTTCCCATTGTGAAATGTCAGGAGGCTCACTACCCAAGCCGGCGTCCATCCTACAGATGAACAACAGCGCATGCTCAGCACATATGCATACATCACATATATGCGAGCAAGGAAGAAGAGAAGCGTTACCTTCTGATCCAATAGACGGCGACCTGGACGAGGGAGGAAGAGGAGCAGCAGCAAGAGGGCGCGCGGCCTGGGCGAGCTCCTGGGCGCGCTGGCCTAAGCCCGCTGGCGCGCCGCCTGGGCGAGCTGCCGCGCTGGCCCGGACGCGCCGCCTGTGCGCGCGGCCTGGGCGCGCTGGCCTCGGCGCGCTGGCCTGGGCCCGCGGGCGCGCCGCCTGGGCCCGCTGCCGCGCCGCCTGGGCGAGCTGCCGCGCGCGCCGCCTGGGCCCGCTGCGCGCGCCGCCTGGGCGAGCCGCTGCCGCGCCGCCTGGGCCCGCTGCCGCGCTGCCTGGGCGAGCTGCTGCTGCGAGCTGGCGCGCGGGGCGATCTGGCGGCGGCGGCTAGGGTTCGAGTGCGGGGTCGGGAGAGGGAGCCAGGGAGAAGAGGAGGAGAGAGGGAGCCGGAGCAGGGAGAAGAGAAGAGGATAACTTTCATTGACTCAAGGGCAAAATAGTCATTGCCATACGTGGGTCCCACATGTCAGAGCTAAGAATCCGTTACAGTCTAACAGAAGGTGAACGGCATGGCACACGGGTAAACGAAAATTGGGCTCATGGCACACGGGTGTCTCCAAACTTTTTTGTGGCATACACGTAACCGACAACTTTCTTAATGGCACACAGGTAAAGGACTCCCTTTCTTAACCTCTGGTTCGTTGAGATGAACAAGCTGCCGGATTCGGTGACCCGTCTTCACAATCTGCGGTACCTTGGGATCCGCTCCACCCTCATCGAAGAGCTTCCGAGAAATCTGGGAAAATTGCAGAAGCTGCAAACTTTGGATGCCAAGTTGTCCATGGTTCGAAGGTTACCAAGCAGCACTGGCAAATTGAAGAACCTGCGCCACCTTATAGTTTTCACTCGTCACACTGCTGACTTCTGGGAGCCTTTTCCGGGAACTGTGGTTGGAGCTCCTGGAGGACTAGATAACCTGACAAGCCTGCAAACACTGAAATATGTTCAAGCTGATGAGAAGATGGTTAGATCCTTAGCAAAATTGCAGCGGATGAGGAGCCTGGAGTTGTCTGGTTTAGATGCAAGATATACTACCGATTTGTTATTTTCAATCTCTAGAATGAGCTTTCTAGTGCGCTTGGGGTTGGAAATGGAGCCTGGAGCAAACAAAGTACTAGATCTAGAACCAATTGACCAACCACCACGGAAGCTACAGAAACTAGCCCTGACCGGCAGATTAGCAAGAGGGAAGCTGCCATCATGGATTAACTCCTTGACTAGCCTTGTGCAATTACGGTTGTTTCGAAGTGATGTCGGGCAGGATTCACTAATGCTCCTTGCAGCACTTCCTAGCCTGGTAAATCTTAGCCTCATATCTGCTTACAATGATAGAAACATGATCTTTCCTGGAGGTAGTTTTTCTACCCTTCAGAAACTCACCTTACAGGACTTGCCTAACCTTAGTTGCATAGAGTTTAAGCAAGGATGCCTTGTGAACCTAAGTAAGCTGGTGCTTGGTATGTGCATGGAGCTAACTGAAACACCTCAAGGTATGGCGGGCCTCAAGCAACTACAGAACTTGGAAGTGTTTGGCATGCCAACAGAATTTGTACAAAAGTTGAAGGAACAGAATGGTGATGCTGGATATTACAAGCCTGCCAGTTCAGAGTTCGATCGGGGCCATCAGGCACCTCGGCCTTCACGATATTTGAGATGGTTTGAAAGAAATAAGTGAAGATGGATCCAGGTCTAGCAGGCTAGTGGCTAACTATGAGTTACCTGATTTGTTAAATACAGCCTATATTATGTTCCTTTTTTTTAGCAGTTGGCTCTGAATCTCTTGGGATGGAGCTATCGCCATTTCCAAAATTGAGTTCTTATCATCTAAAATGATGTTTAGGTGACAAAGAATCGATGTTGCATGTAGTCAAGAGATGAGAATTAAGCAATTTGTGGGTACCCATGGATCCTCTCTAGTTCAGTTAAATGAACTAGCAGACCAATTTCTTATGGAAAATTATTGATTTAGTTCATTTATAGTTGAATTAGTGGCAATCCTTGGAACGAAATAATTCATACACTGGTTCCACTTCTTAAGAAAACAACATTTCTACTGTAAGCTGGAGCCAAAATACATTCATCGAAGTTGCTATTATTTTCATGCACTGAACACTATAACAAAAAAGGCTTGTACAGACGGGCCAAAAACACCTGTACCGGCGGTCTGGACTGCCCGCCGCTGCACTTCCGTAGTTACAAAGTGCGGTGTGTAGCGACGGCCCCCGAGAACCGCCGCTACAGTCACGTTTGTTGCGGCGGGCAACTGAGAGTCACCCGTCGCTACTACCGATTTTTCAAAATAAAAAAAAAAAATCTCTCCACGCCGCCTTTGTTGTCGCTGCAGCACTTGAGAACCGTCGGACTTGTTGCGGCCACCACCGTTCGGGGAGGGCACCTGGTCGATGACGAGGGCGGTGTACAGCTGGGCTCCGACGAGGAGGAAGCAGCTGTGCTTGGCGTTGAGGTTGTGCCGCCTTGCTATTGAGGTCCTGCCGCGCCGCCTTGCCGTCGGGATCCGCCGCCACTCGGACGTCGAGGAAGCCGTGCCGTAGAGGTCAGCCGCCGCTCGCTGTCAAGGTTCCCTGCAGTCGTGTCGTCGTGGTCCGCTGCCGCTTGCCATCGAGGAAGTTGTGCCGTCGAGGAGCCCCTGCACGGATCTGAACCCGATGGCCCAAATACACGATGGATCTGCACACATGTAACAATTCGCACACGAATTACACACCTGCAGGAAAAAAATTTATGGAATTGCACAAATACAAGCGCATGAATTGCACACGAATCACACACCTGCAAAGGACGAATCGATGGATCCACGCCGGCTAAGACGAATCACGAACGGAGGGGTCAGATCCACGCCGGCTGAAAACAAATCACAAATATGAACGCCGTCTGAGAACAAATCACGAATGAACGAAGGAGTATGAGGAGGAGAGGGGATCGAAGAGAACCTGGAGGGCGGCGTGTGAGGAGCGAGAGACGGAACCGCCGCGCCGCGCCATGCTGAGGCCGCCGTAGACACGCCCCGGAGTCGCCGGCGCAGCTGCGACCCGCCCGGAGACGCCGCGCCTCGTCGGCCAATCCAGAGGAAGAGGAAGCAAAGCGTCGGGTTGGAGGAGAGGAGAGAGTGAGAGGGAGGAATTTCGTGGGCCGGATTTATCGGTTTTTTTCTGCGGCGAGTGAAGAGATGGACCGCTGCTATAGAGGAGTTAGTTGTAGGGGCGGTTGGTTTCTTGGGCCGCCGCTACAGAGGTTCAGTAGCGACGGGTTATATTTTTTTTATACCCTATAGTTCTGTAGAGACGGTTTTCTTTCATATCCGCCTATATTATGTTTTGGCATGTGTTGCTACAGGCCCTATTTGTTATAGTGGAACACACAAAAATTGATGCCCCAATGTCCTTCCTGTGAAATATATAAAAATAATTTTTAGAAAATTATAAATAATTTGTAAGATAATTTCTACAAAACATTATTAATTTATTTTAAAATCATCATTCATGATTCTTGTGCTAAATATTTGACTGAAACGTTGAATTTTTTAGGGGAATTCAAATGAAGCGTTGTTATCTCATTATTTCTCCTTGATTCATTATCAAGGCAGGCCAGCCTAATGTGTTGTTCTCCCTTAGCGGTCCAATCCATATATTAGGCCCATCTCAGGAATAGGAAAAAAAAAAAGGAATCTAAGCTGGCGCTCAAGTGAGAATCAAAAAACCCAAGAAGGGTTGGATGCAAGCGAAACACTTACCGTTAGACCATACGATGGTTTGTCAACGTAACCAATTCAACTGGCATTAAAAAAACAAAGAATAACTTGAACATTTGAATTTGAGTTCAAATCAACTCAAACTGACATGAATTCGAAAAGAATTCAAATGACAGGTCTGAAATCTGAAAATTGAATCTGACGACCTTGGTTAACCTGATTAAGCAGTACATATATATAAATTCGTTATTCTCTTACAATCTTGCACAGATCCTATGGGATCCTGCATTTAGGGACGTGTACTATGAAAGTTGCTGATTTATGCAACGATGCTCTGAAAGTAAGATTCTACCCGCCGTATTGCAATCTTGACAAAAATGCCATCGATGGCTAACATGAATGATATGCCAAGCCTGTCGCGTGGCGGTATCCCAGTGAAACAAGCAGCGCGCTGTGGGGGGATGGGCACGGCATCCCGATTGTCTCCTGTACTGTACGGTCATGTACTGCCGCGTGTGAGACAATCTGGATGCTTGTGTCTG